>OY856411.1:926002356-926307356 GCA_963693085.1 Alisma plantago-aquatica | reverse complement strand
TTCAGCCAATCATAGCGAAACAACTCCAAAATATCTTGTATAAATAGTTTATTTTCGTATGATTGACCTGCAGCATCCACATAGATAGAAACATTTATAGGGCAATTTATATCATGTTTGCCTAACCATACTACCATACCCCTACAATTAGGACCTAACGGGATAGGTATGTCCTATGGAACCTAACTTGGTAATGTAGGAGGTGGAGGTGGAGGCCTAGATGCTCTAGGTGTCTTCATTTTAACTTGTATATATAATTTTAGATCAATTGACCTCATATATACACACTAACAATTTAACATAATATAAATTTACCATACAATTTTAGTATAGACGACATCCACTTTGGGCCACAATATCACTCCGCCTTCTGCCTCACCAAGCGTTTCACAATCTGGGTGGGCATATGGCAATGGAAGATCCATCCAACTGGGAAATATACGTAGCGGGCTCACAAGAACCCAACCATCTGCTAATGGAGACCAATGAAACATTTTCCCTGGAAAGGATGGGTAAGCCGATGCCTCTACAATGACGTATTCGTTACTTTTTAGACGGCATGGCTTCAACCCCTACAAATTTACGTAAAGAATGTTATATACATATATACATATCATCTTGAAAAGGCTAGATACTATGTCATAAAAATACTTACAGTGGATGTGCTAGGTGGTGGGTCTACAGGATTACTCCCAACCTCTACAGTAGGAGTAGAGCGGGACGCCATAGGTACTATCTGAGTGGCAGTCAGAGATGCATGCCACTTGCTCATTGCTTCATGGAGTGTCTTATCAACTGCTTCCTTGACTCTCTTATCAACTACTTCATCGACTCTCCTATCAACTATCTTATCTACCTATACATGGATAAAAGAAACATTAGCTTCTGATTATTGAATTCCCTTTTACCATAGCATTCTAAAAAAAGAATAGGTTACCTCTTCTTGTGAAATTCCCGCTTTTGGAACATGTTTGCGCTGGGATAGCCCAAAGAACGCTTTGATGCCCACACCAGTGTCTGCACCCCTAACACGTCCAGGATGCTCTGGGTTACCCAGAGCAACTATCAATTCATCCCTTGTGCCCTCAGGGATGAACTTTCCTTGTTTCCTTAGCTCGTGCAGCTCCCGCTAATCGTCATCAACAAAAATTGGTAAGTAAACATCACAAATAATCAATATTCGAACGATTTCTCTAAGAATTGTGTTTTACCATTTTTGCAGTCGCCTCAGCAGTTGCGGGCTTCTTTATTTCTCCGTTCTTGTTTTTCCTCCCAGCTATCCAGACATCATGGCGAGGCAGAGGTGTGGTACCTATAGTAGAGGACTCCTGTGTAGTAGTAGACTGAGTAGTACACTCAGTCTGTAGTCTTTGGTGAATGCCTGCATAGCCCTTTGGACCCATTGTGTGGTCATGTACATTCATTGCATGCCTTGCTCTTTACGCCTCACTGATAGCCTAGTTAGTATGCACATTGATTTGGTTAGTAACACTAAAGGTTAATCTTGAAGAGGTGAATACAACATATATTAATTAAATAGGGAGTATAATCTAATACCTTGAATTCATCAGTGTTTCTTGAAGCAACAAACGTGTCTCATTCTTCTGGGTCCAGGAGGTTCCACTATTCAGTGGCTGACTTCTTCTTCTTATCACCATCTTTTATGTATTATCGGGTAAGATTTGTCATATAGTTCCTTAGGACCCTCCCACAGCGTTGCATCATGCATTTATGATGCAACTTTTCATCCAACGCAAATATACACTAGTACATAACCAACCTTTAGTGTCAATTTTTTAAGGCCTTTAGTGTCGGTTTCTAAGCGACACCTATGTGGGTGCTGCTAAAAGCCCAACCATTACGCATCGGTTCTCAAACCGATGCCACAACCCTTCACGCGCCACCGAAAACGTGCCGAAAATGTGCCAGCAGGGGGTATAGGTGTCGGTTATTAGCTCCTAAACCGATGACATATACCTTCGCGCCACAGAAAGGGCACCATCTGGGGCACTATCGGCGTCAGTTTATTAGTGATAACCGACGCCATATCACCCAATGCTAAGGCCGTGCTGACCAGCAAGATCGTGGTGTCTGGCCTCTAGCGAAATCGATGTCGGTTACTAGTAGTACAACCAACACTATTACCCTATGTCGTCGGTTTTATACAAATATCCGACGCTTGTTTTATGTCTGGTCCGCTGCCACGGCCGTGCTGGCTAGCACAGCCATGGTGTCTGGCCTCATTCGGGAAATCGACGTCGGTTACTAGTATGGAAATCGACATTGTAACCATATGTCGTTGGTTTTGTTCAAATAACCGACGCCTATGTTTTTATTTTTTTTCTGTCAGTCTGCAGACCTGCTGTGGCTGGTCGCAGGATAGGAAACCTACAGTTCAGTTATGAACTGTAGGTTTTACGACATCCATTGATATCAGCCAACAACAGGCCACAAACCTGCAAAATTAACATGATGGACAATATTATATATATGTTATTCACACTCATGTATAAGAACATTTAATTCATTTTTTTTTCATCACACGCATGTAGAAACCAGTACTAGCCTGCAGTTCCATTTATTTCATCTCTTTTCACATTCAGACACATGTAGAAACATTCATGTATTGATGATTTTCACACACAATTCATAAAAATTCATTCACATTCACACAAAATTAATTATGAGAACAAAGTTATTCTTTATTCATCATTGTCATCATTGTCATCATTGTCAACAAAATCATATTGAAAGAGCCATGAAACAGCAAAAGAAGCCACAATGAAGGGAAGCATGATACAGATATAATACATAAAGTGCAGCACGCACAAGTGTTTCAGATTCATATAACAACATGACAGACTAACACATATATAGTGCATAACAACAAAAGTGCTGAATTTACATACAACACTATAGTTTAGTACATATATAGTGGGACTAAGGTGACGATCCCACCTGCTAAAACATGTTATCGACAACTACACGTTACGACTGGGAGGTTGTGATTCAACAACTGTATGCATTAGCAGGATGACAAACAGATTTCACCACGAGTTAACATTGAAGAAGGTCTACTAACCTACACTGAGCTAAACAAGTTTATCAGTATAAACTGGGAGGTCGTGATTTAGCAACCGTATGCATTAGCAGGAGGACAAACAGATTTCACCACGAGTTAACATTGAAGAAGGTCTACTAACCTCCATTGAGCTAAACAAGTTTATCAATATATATTGATAAACTTGTTTAGCTCAGTGTAGATTAGTAGACCTTCTTCAATGTTAACTTATGGTGACATCTATTTGTCCTCCTGCTAATGCATACAGTTGCTGAATCATGACCTCCCAGTCATAATATGTAGTTGTCGGTAACCTGTTTTAATAGGTGGGATCGTCACCTTAGTCCCACTATATATCTATATAACCTTAGTGTGGGAGGCTTGCTTTCTCTCCGACTGTTGCGCTTTGGATTTACAAAGCAACGTCGATGGTCTGCATAGCTATGTCATGGCTGTCCTGCATATCCTGTAGTCTTTGGTGAACGCCTGTAAATTAAATAGAATTGCTATTAACTAGTATCCTAAAATTTTGATAAAAACACACTTACATAATATAATTATAAATGAACATATAGATAGAAACCTCAGGGATATATTCTTAAAACTTACATTGTCAGGCAGTGCAAGCACATCCTCACCCTCATGGTGATCATCAGCATGGTCATCATGGGAACATAATAAAAATATAAACATCCATGCCTCAAATATTGTGATCTTTTATCAATTAACAATCCTTCAGTATGATCCCCACGAACATACAAGTCATTGTGATCCCTAGCTTCAATGTTTGGTGGTGTTGGCAACCCAACTGAGAATGGATTGGAGTCATCATACTTATCATAGTACTCTTCTTCATCTATAGGATCTTCAATGAACTATCTTTTATCATGAAGAACAACTAACCATTTATCATTTGCAAGATCATCGATATAAAATACTTGTTTTTCTTGTGATGCCAATATGAATGGTTCACCCTTATCACCAATCTTTTCAAAGTTCATTAACGTGAAACCCAATTCATCCACTATAACTCCTTTGTTGTTGCCAACCCAATTACATTTAAAGAGCGGAATTCTAAAATCTACATAGTCAAACTCCCATATGTCTTCAATGACACCGTAATATGACATTTTAGCTTCATGTGTACTTTTATCCTTTGCACTTGCAAAAAACAATCAAGACACTTGAAGGGTGACCCCGCTATTTTAGACGACACTGTTATCATCTTGACACTTTGTGTAATATGAGAAACCATTTATGTCAAACCGTTCATAAGACATAACATTCAATTTTGGTTTAAAGGCGAGGCATTTGATGGTTTCAGTAACATTATCTGGTGTTTGAGATAGTTGATGTAAGACTTTATCTTCAAACCACTTAATAAATGTCTTGTTATGCTCTCTAGCAAGCCACATTGAATTGGATCGAGGATATTGTCTCTTGATGAAATTGGTATGTTCCTCAATATAAACACTCACTTCATCGATGTTGTGTAAAATATACAAGTGACCTTGCTCCGACTGCTCACGGCTGATTACTTTCACCCGTGATCCCAAAACTCCTTTGCCAAAATGCTCCTCAATATTCTTGTCATTCACAGGAGCGTCATTACCACTCAGAAAGTCATTGAAAAAATCCATAAGATCTCTCGCCACATAACCCTCAATAATACTCCCTTCAGGCCGATAACTGTTTGGAACATCACCTTTAAAAATGCTCATGTATCGTTCAAAGGGATACATCCAATGCAAGAAAATTGGTCCCAACATTTTCACTTCCCTAGTCAAGTGTACAACAAGATGTACCATGATATCAAAGAATGACGGAGGAAAATACATCTCAAGCTGACATAGGGTAACAACCACTTCTCTTTGCAAATTATCGAGAGTATCAGGGTCAATAACTTTGCTGCACAGACTGTTGAAAAAGAAACAAAGTCTGGTGATTGCAAACCTTACATGCTTCGGCAATATAGATCTAATTTCCACAGGCAATATTTGTTGCATTAGAATGTGACAATCATGAGATTTAAGACCTATCAACTTCAGATCTTTCATTGATACCAATGTACGAATGTTGGATGAGTAACCCTGTGGCACCTTAACATTTACCAAGCATTCACAAAATGGTTTCTTCTCCTTTCTAGACAACGTGTAACAAGCGGGAGGTAAGTATGTTCTCCGATCGCTACTAACTACTTCTGTTAATTCTATCCTTATTCCCATTTCACATAGGTCCATTCTGGATTTTATCCCATATTTAGTCTTACCTGGTATATTCAATAGAGTACCGATGACGCTATCACATACATTTTTCTCAACGTGCATGACATCGATACAATGCCTGACTGTCAAAGAACTCCAATAAGGAAGATCCCAAAATATCGACTTCTTTTTGAATAAAGATTTGTCACTCCTTGTGGCCATCGTACATTGTGATCTCTTACCAAATTCATTGGTGATGTCTTTCACTCTTTCATAAACATCCTCCCCTGATATAGGTTTAGGTGCACTACGTTCCTCATTCCGTCCATTGAATGCTTTGCGCAACCTACGATACAGATGAAATTTTGGAAGAAACCTTCGATGAGCAAGATATACAGTCTTGCCGCCGTGTTTTAGTCGTATTGAATCAGTGTTTTCTTCACATATAGGACACACTTTAGATCCTTTGACACTATATCCAGACAAATTCCCATATGCTGGAAAGTCATTCACAGTGCAAAACAACATAGCGTGCAAACAAAATGTATCTCTTCGTGAAGCATCATAGGTCATCACACCTTCACCCTAGAGTTGCTTTAAGTCATCAATCAGAGGTTCAAGATAAACATCGATATCATTTCCAGGTTGTTTAGGGCACAATATCAGCAACGACAACATAACGTACTTATTTTTCATACAAAACTAGGGAGGAAGATTGTATATAACAAGCATGACTGGCCAAGTGCTATGTTGGCTGCTCAATGTCCCATACGGATTCATCCCATATGTACAAAGCCCAAGTCTTAGATTCATGTCCTCTTCACCGAATTCAGGGTACACTAGATCAATCTTCTTCCGCTGTGGGGAATCAGACGCATGTCGTAGGATCCCTTCATTATTTTTCTTAACATATGCATGCCACCTCAAATTCTATACATCTATAGGATTGGCAAACAAGCGTTGAAACTGTGGTATTATAGGTAGATACCACATCACCTTGGTGGGAGAACCAGTTTTGGACTCCCCCGAAGTCGTCAATTTATACCTTGACGCACCACATTTCGGACAATCTTTCAAATCCACATAGTCCTTTTGAAATAATACACAATCATTCTTGCATGTGTGTATCTTCTTAGCCTCCATTCCCATTGGGCACAACAATTTCTTTAACCAGTATGTTGAGATCGAAAACTCGTTTCCTTCAGGAAGAATTTCTTTCAACAAAGACAACAATGACGTGAAGCTTTTGTCGCTCCATCGATTGTTAACTTTCAGTTTATACAATCTCAACATAGTGCTAAGCTTTGTAAACTTACAACCCATGTATAATGGTATCTCAGCATCATGCACAATGTTTCTAAACATGGGAGGTGGATCGGTGTGCTCTACCCCACAACTATCCAGCATCACATCAACGATGTCTACTGGAACTGGTTCATTCACATCTACGTCATCGGAGGCAATTTCTTCTTCCACACAAGCATTGCTATCGACATCCACTGGTTTCAGGTTTGATATCTCTCCATGCCAGTGCCATTCTGTATAGCCTTGTACAATCTCATTGCACATGACATGACTTCTAATTTCGCCACCAGTACTGACTTTCAAGTTGTTACGGCAATGCCTATAAGGACAGTAGAACCTATCTCCAGGTTGTTTCCTATGTTCCTCGATAAATCTAACAAACTGATCAAGACCAGAAATAAACTCTGGGGTGCAGCGATTGCGAATGGACATCCATGATCTATCCATTCTATGATCAAAGAGAAAATAAGTATATATTACAACAAGATTAGGGTTTAGGGTAAACAGATTAGAGTTTATGGTTAAAACTTTAGGGTTTATACATGTGATGTCATTCTTAAATGTGTACCACCTATCCCATTCTTGAATACCTAATCTCACTAGTAAGTGTATAATGTGTATTGGGTTTTTAAGAAAATTTCGGCAGCATTTCCCCGCTGTTCTCCAAGTACATATGTACTTAGAGAACAAACGGGGAAATGCTGCCGAAATTTTCTTGAAAACCCAATACACATTATACACTTACATCCTAAGTGAGATTAGGTTTTCAAGAACAGTCCCAAATCGGGGACTATCCAAGATTTATTCCTAATGAGTAAATCTTGGACGGGTTTCTAGGCCAACAAATACAACACCAGTTCCTTGTTCACAACCCCATTCAACATACAATTTCTTATAAAAATATTTGTGGACAGCCATAACAACATATCAATGTTTCCTAAATTAATCAACATTAATAGCTTATGAATGTTTAGATGAATTTATACTATCAATTCCTAGGGTTTACTGAATTAGGTCAAGCATGAGGATTAGAAGCACAAATATATGAAAGTACAAGATTTATTCATATCCTAGGTTGATTTACAATAGCAACATCTAAATAAGTAAACTAAAAACATTAGATAAATAAATCAAGAGATGATTAAATAATTTTAAAAAGTAGATGAATAAATATAAAACCCTAAATTTAAATAATGTGATGAATAAAAAATCATTAGATGAATGAGTAGATAAGTAGATACAAATCAGTATTTAAGTAAATACAAATCAGAGCTTCTTGCTCTGGAGCTGGGAGAGAGGGCGAGACAGAGGGTTTTTGGGGATGTTTACCTCTATTTGAGCCCAGTCGGGCATCTTGCTCTGGAGCAGGGAGAGATGGTGAGACGGATGGGTGCACGTGGAAACTGAACATGTAGGTCGAGCGGGTAGGTGAGCGTGGAAGAGCGGTGAGCAAGCAGAAGGCCGGCGAGCTCCTGAACCGTAATGGAAGTGATCATTGAAAAAATACTAGACAATCATATTTTGTTTCATATACAATGTTCAATTTAAATAAACACTTCGTTAGAGATGGTTCCATTACCTTTGATTGGCCGGAGCAGCGGCGGAAGCAGTGGCGGCAGCGGAAGGCAGAAAGGAAGGCGGCACCGGAGTTGGAGCAGTTAGAGAGTAGGTCGCCGGAGTTGATCAGAGCAGTAAGAGAGCAGGCCGTCAGAGGCGCCAGAGCAGCAAGAGAGCAGGCCACCGGAGTTGGCAAGAGAGCTGTTAGAGAGAAGGCCGCCGGAGAGCTGGAGACCAGGCCACTGAAGTAGCTATCGATGGCGATAGAGGAGCAAAGACCAGCAACTGGCGAGCAGGAGGTGGCCGATGGCGAGCAAGGAGAACGGCCAGCAAGTGGCGGCAAGAAGGTGGCCGGCGGCAAGGAAGGAGAACGGCCAGTAAGCGGCGAGCAGCAGGTGGCCGGCAGTGAGCAAGGAGAACGACGGCGGCAAGCAAGGAGAACGGCAGTGGTGGGCGGCGGCGCAGAGGGAGTTTGCTTGCTCACCGCTAGAATCTCCAGACCCTAAGCCGATTGCAACACAGAGAGAAAGGGGAAGAGTCGGGCTCGCTCGCGCGATATTAAGTTAACATTTGATGTCGGTTACTCAACAAAACCGACACATAACACGAATGGTGTCGGTTAACAACACAAACTGACACCTGTGCCCCATGATAATCGTCGGTTTTATCTAGAAAAAAACTGACGTATATCTACATATGCCTATTAAAAAATTGGTTCTCGATTAATGACCATAGTCGTCGGTTTTTTTAACATCCGACGCTCAAAGGGTGTGAAAAATTTCCCACGAAGAGAGCGGGAAAACCCATAAGTGTCGGTCATTGTTGTAAAACCGACGATCAAAATGTGCCCAATTTCTATTTCACGAATAACCTTTCCTCGTTGGTTTATTAGTTAATGACCGACGCCATATGTTAAATTTTTGGAGGTAATTTTTTTCGCTGGAAATTTTGGATTTGGCGGTTAATTTTCGGCATCGGTTTGTTATTAAGTAACCGACATCGAATAAAAGCGATACCCGTGTCTGGTCGCCCTTCGCAGATTGATGTCGGTTTATTTTATAAATCGACATTGTATTGTTTAGGTGTCAGTGTATTATTACAACCGACACCTTTAAAAGTGACATTATAAGCCATTTCTGTAGTAGTGATACTCTGCAAAATAGAATTGCTATTAACTAGTATACAAAAAATTAGTAATCTACAAAATAGTTGCAAATAGTAATAACTCACGCATAAATCCTTCCATATTAAGTCTTTCTTCCCCTTAAAAACTTTATGCCAAGAATCTATCTTACAACCACAATGGCTACGAGTAACATACCCAAGATATGAAACAAACGAATTGCGGTTCACTCCAATTACATTTCCTGCATTATCAAAATCCACAACTAGTTTGGGTCCATTGCCCCTTAGCGCTGTTAGCTTCTTCATCATTGTGATGCCCCTTCTCTTGTCAATTTTTGGTACTTCTCATCAAGTGCCTCAAGTGATTCAGAGGGTACATGTGCATCATCAACATAAAATTTGACAAAATAAACACACTTATAGGATATAACTATAAATGGACATATAGATAGAAATATATGATATATTTTTAAAACTTACATTGTGAGGCGGCGCATTGGTATCCTCACCATGATCATCATGGACATCATGGTCATCATGCCCATGCTCAGCCATCTGAAATTTTCATTAAAAAATCAAACATTTAGCATTTGACAACTAGAAGATAATGAAACATTGAAAAATGAAACATTGTATAGTTCACATATACAAATGAAACATTAAAAAATGAAACATATAAAAAAAGATAAACATGCATGCCTCTAATATTGTGATCATTTATCAATTAACAATCCTTCATTGTGATCTCCGTGCACATACAAGTCATCATTAGCTTCAATATTTTGTGGTGTTGGCAACCCAACTGAGAATGGACTGGAGTCATCATACTTATCATAGTACTCTTCTTCATCTATAGGATCTTCAATGAACTATCTTTTACCATGAAGAACAACTGACCATTTATCATTTTTAAGATCATCGATATAAAATACTTGTTTTTCCTGTCATGCCAATATGAATGGTTCACCCTTCTCGCCAATCTTTTCAAAGTTCACTAAAGTGAAACCCAATTCATCCACTATAACTCCTTTGGT
The DNA here is from genome assembly GCA_963693085.1 of Alisma plantago-aquatica. Lineage (NCBI taxonomy): Eukaryota > Viridiplantae > Streptophyta > Magnoliopsida > Alismatales > Alismataceae > Alisma > Alisma plantago-aquatica. The sequence goes on along the minus strand of OY856411.1, from coordinate 926,297,070 downwards.
GTTATCAACCCAATTACATTTGAAGAGCGGAATTCTGAAATCTATGTAGTCAAACTCCCAAATGTTTTCAATGACACTGTGATATGACATTTTAGCTTCATGTGGACTCTTATCCTTTGCACTTGCAAAAAACATAGTTGACGCTTGAAGGGTGACCTCACTGTTTTGGATGACCCTCTTATCATCTTGGTGCTTTGTGTAATATGTGAATCCATTAATGTCATACCCTTCATAAGACATAACATTCAATTTTGGTTTAAAGGTGAGGCATTTCATAGTTTCAGTAATATCATCTGGTGTTTGAGATAGTTGATGTAAGACTTTATCTTCAAACCACTTAATAAATGTCTTGTCATGCAATCTAGCAAGCCACATTGAATTGGCTCGAGGATATTGTCTCTTGATGAAATTGGTATGTTCCTCGATATAAACACTCACTTTGTCCATGTTGTGTAAAATATACAAGTGACCTTGTTCCAACTGCTCACGGCTGATTACTTTCACCTGTGATCCCAAAATTCCTTTGCCAAATTGCTCCTCAATATTCTTGTCATTACCAGGAGTGTCATTACCACTCAGAAAGTCATTGCAAAAATCCATAACCTCTCTCGCCACATAACCCTCAATAATACTCCATTCATGTTGATAACCGTTTCGAACATAACTTTTAAAAACGCCCATGTATTGTTCAAAGGGATACATCCAATGCAAGAAAATTGGTCCCAATATTTTCACTTCCCTAGTCAATTGGACAACAAGATGTACCATGATATCAAAGAATGAAGGAGGGAAATACATCTCAAGCTGACATAGGGTAACAACCACTTCTCTTTGCAAAGTATCAAGAGTATCAGGGTCAATAACTTTGTTGTACAGATTGTTGAAAAAGAAACAAAGTCTAGTGATTGCAAACCTTACATGCTTCGGCAATATAGATCGAATTGCTACGGGCAATATTTGTTGCATTACAGTGTGACAATCGTGAGATTTAAGACCTATCAACTTCAAATCTTTCATTGATACCAATCTACGGATGTTGGATGAGTAACCCTGTGGCACCTTAACATTTACCAAGCATTCACAAAAAGCTTTCTTCTCCTTTCTAAACAATGTGTAACAAGAGGGAGGTAAGTATGTTCTCTGATTTCCAATTTCACATAATTCTTTTAATTTTGACCTTATTCCCATTTCATGTAGGTCTAGTCTGGATTTTATCCCATCTTTAGTCTTACCTGGTATATTTAACAGAGTACCAATGACGTGATCACAAACATTTTTCTCAACGTGCATGACATCGAAACAATTCCTGACTGTCAAAGAACTCCAATATGGAACATCCCAAAATACTGACTTCTTCTTGAATAAAGATTTGTCACTCTGTGTGGCCATAGTACATTGTGATCTATTACCAAATTCATTGGCAAAGTCTTTTACTCTTTCATAAAAAACCTCCCCCGGTATAGGTTTAGGTGCACTCCGTTCCTCATTCCATCCATTGAATGCTTTGCGCTTCCTACAATACGGATGGAATTTTGGAAGAAACCTTCGATGACCAAGATATAAAGTCTTGCCGCCTATTTTTAGTCTTGTTGAATCAGTGTTCTCTTCACATATAGGGCACACTTTAGCTCCTTTAACACTATATCCAGACAAATTCCCATATACTGGAAAGTCATTAATAGTGCAAAACAACATAGCGTGAAAATGAAATGTCTCTCTTCGTGAAGCATCATAGGTCATCACACCTTCACCCTAGAGTTTCTTTAAGTCATCAATCAGAGGTTCAAGATAAACATCGATATCATTTCTAGGTTGTTTAGGGTCTGATATCAACAATGACAACATACCGTACTTATTTTTCATACACATCTAGGGAGGAAGATTGTATATAACAAGCATGACTGACCAAGTGCTATGTTGGTTGCTCAATGTCCCGTACAGATTCATCCCATCTGTACAAAGCCTAAGTTTTAGATTCCTAACTTCTTCACCAAATTTAGGGTACAATAGATCAATCTTCTTCCACTGTGGGGAATCAGACACATGTCGTAGGATCCCATCATTATTTTTCTTAACATCTACATGCCACCTCAAATTCTTCACATCTATCGGATTGGCAAACAAGCATTGAAACTGTGATATTATAGGTAGATACCACATCACCTTGGCACGAGAACCAGTTTTGGGATCCCCCAAAGTTTTCAATTTATACCGTGACACACCACATTTTAGACAATCTTTCAAATCCACATAGTCCTTTTGAAATAATAGACAATCTTTCGGGCATGCGTGTATCTTCTTGGCCTCCATTCCCATTGGGCAAAAAAAATTCTTTACCTGGTTTGTTTAGATTGGCAGCTCTTTTCCTTTAGGAAGCATTTATTTCAACAAAGACAACAATGACGTGAAGCTTTTGTCACTCCATCTATTGTTTGCTTTCAGCTTATACAATCTCAACACAGTGCTAAGATTTGTAAACTTAGTACAACCTGTATCTAACGGTATCTCAGTATCATACACAATGTTTCTAAACATGGGAGGTGGATCAGTTTCAGTGTGCTCTACCCCACAACTATCCAACATTGCATCAACGATGTCTACTGGAACTGGTTCGTTCACATCTACACCATCGGAGGCAATAACTTCTTCCACACAAGTACTACTATCGACATCCACTGGTTTTGGGTTTTAAATCTCTCCATGCCAGTGCCATTTTGTATAGCCTTGTACAATCCCGTTGCACATGACATGACTTTTGATTTCGTCACCAGTGCTGACTTTCAAATTATTACCGCAATGCCTACATGGATAGTAGAACCTATCTCCATGTTGTTCCCAATGTTTCTCGGTATATGTAATAAACTGATCAAGACCAGAAATAAACTCTGGGGTGCAACGATTGTGAATGGACATCCATGATCTATCCATTCTATGATCAAAGAGAAAACAAGTATATATTACAACAAGATTAGGGTCTAGGGTTAATAGATTAGAGTTTAAGCATGGTTAAAACTTTAGGGTTTAAGGTCTTATATAAAATTAATGGTTAAAATATCCTAAGTGAGATTAGGTGTTCCAGAATAGTCCCAAACCAGGGACTATTGAGTAAATCTTGGATGGATTTCTAGTCCAACAAATACAAGTGTTGTCATTCTTATATATAATAAATGTGTACCACCTATCCCATTCTTTAACACCTAATCTCACTAGTAAGTGTATAATGTGTATTGGGTTTTCAAGAAAATTTCGACAGCATTTCCCCGATGTTCTCCAAGTACATATGTGCGTAGAGAACAAACGGGGAAATGTTGTCGAAATTTTCTTGAAAACCCAATACACATTATACACTTACATCCTAAGTGAGATTAGGTGTTCAAGAATAGTCCCAAACCGTGGACTATCCAAGATCTACTCCTAATGAGTAAATCTTGGACGAGTTTCTAGGACAACAAATACATTTGTTGTCATTCTTATACCTACAATCCTAGTTTCATCATCCATACCCTAGTTCTTCAGGTTAGGGTGATTATTGATGTCTATAGAAGCATGATTAGCAATCTATCTAGGGCAAAGTTTCATCATTTACATTCTAAGCATGTCATATGAGTGCATTAGAGTTCATCATTAAGGAAGACGGGTGATTAGGATTCTCAATATACTCAACAAGGAAACACGTTAATTACCAATTTCATAGTTAGGACGGTAGAGATACCCTAAGATCTAGATCTAATGGTTCATAATGAGCCTATAATAAAGTTACATCACTAGATGATTATATAATCTCAAAAGAAGTACACAAATAAATTCAAATGAGTAGATAACTAAATAAAAAATAGTAGACAAAAAATACAAATAAGTAGATGAATAAATACCAATCTGTTGATAAATTAATATAAATCAGTAGATGATCAATTAATTCTTGAATCTATACATAAATAAATACAAATAGTAAGATGAATAAATACAAATCAATTGATAAATAAAGTTAAATTAGTTGATAAATAAAGTTAAATAAGTAGATTATTAAATAATAACAAAATCAGTACATAAATAAACATAAATCAGTAAATAAATTAATTAAAAAAAACACCCAGCAGCAGCCTAAGCGCGCCTTGGCACCGCCCAAGCGTCCGCCCAGGCCGCCTAGAGGCCTGACTAGGCTGGGCACCTGGGTTTGGGACCCTAGGTGAACACCTGGGCTACCTAGGCGCCGCCTGGGCGAGGTCGAGCAGGTCGGTGGCAGAGGAGGGTTAAGCTTAGAAAAGGAGGGTATACCTTGCTTAGGTCGGAGCAGTAGGCATGGCAGAGCAGTAGCTAGCGGTGGCGAGCGGCAGTAGGTGTGGCAGAGAAGTAGCTAGCGGTGGCGACGGTCGGAGCAGTAGCTAGCGGTGGCGACGGTCGGAGCAGTAGCTAGCGGCGGCGACGGCAGGCGTGGCGATGGCGAGCAGCGGCAGCAGGCGTGGAGGTGGCGAGCAGCAGCGGCAGGCGTGGAGGCGACAAGCAGGAGAGAAACTACCGGGATTCGCCAGACCTAAACAGTTGGGAATGAAACAGAGAAAGGGGAAGAGTCTGCTTCACGGGGGTTCTATAAAGTTATCAATCTGCGTAGGCGTCGGTTACCACAAAAAAACCGACACCTTTTCACAATGATAGTCATCGATTTCTACTAGAAAAACCGATGTCTATCTACATATGCAGAAAAAAATAAAATATTCTCGAATTCTGACCATAATCGTCAGTTTCCATAGAGAACCGACACCAAAGGGGGTGAAAATTTTTGTGGAGACAGCGCGCAAAAATACATCGGCGTCGATTATTGCAAATAAATCAACGATAAAAACGGGCCCAATTTTTGTCTCATGAAAAAACTTAAGTCGTCGATTGTTTTGTTAACAACTGACGCCGAATGTTAAATTTTGGAGGTAATTTTTTTATTGGAAAAAATTAGATTTGGCAGGCGATTTTAAGCATTCGTTACTTATTCAGGAACCGACGCTAAATAAAAAATGATACCCGTGTCTGGCCACTCCTAATAGATATATGTCAATTTGTGTATTGAACCGACGTTGTAGGGTTTAGGCGTCAGTTTATTGTATACAACTGACACCTCTAAATGTGACTTTATAAGCCATTTCTGTAGTAGTAGTATGTATATATATATATATATATATATATATATATATATATACATATATATACATACATACATATATATACATATATATACATACATACATATATATACATATATATATACATACATACATATATATACATATATATACATATGTATATATATACATATATATACATATTCATATACATATAGATATATATATATATATATATATATATATATATATATATATATATATATATATATATACATACATATATATGCATATGTATATATAGTGGCGGATCCAAGATTTTAAGTTGGGTGAGGCCATAACATATTAGTACATTTTTAATCTACTATATTGTCAATACACAAAATTAGCAAATATACTATCATTATAGTTGCACTCAAAAGAAAGATCATGTTTAATAGTAAAAAAAGTAAACAATGCTTGCTTACAAAATTACATCATTTGTAATAATATAAAAAAGTCAAAGGGAACCTCGACGAGTTTTCATAGTCTGAAAATGATTCATAATAACCTCAATATCAATATTTTTTATTGGTTTTGTTCCACATATGACAATAATCAATCATTTAAAAATTCATCACTCATCTTGTTGTGTAATCGATGCTTTATGATTTTCATCATAGAGAAGACTCTCTCCACTGTAGCAGTTGCAACAGGCAATAACATTGCTAACTTTAGAAGTTTGTATACTAAATGAAAATCTTTGTGTTGTTTTTTCTGGACCAACTTCTGAGCAGAACAACTGATGCTATTCAACTCCCTAAAATAAGAAGTGTGATGAACATAATAGATGTAGTTTCTTAGTTGAATTCTCAATTTGTCAATATCTTGTATGCTGAAGTCTGAAGGATATAATTCTGCCATCCTAATCAATTTCTTCTCACCATAGGAGGCAAACTCATTAGTTGGATCAAGGGAAGCTATGCATAATAATAACTCTGTGTTTCTTTCGTTGAAACGATCATTCAACTCATTAAGTAATAAATCTATTACTGCATTGAATATATCGAATCGAAAATAATGTAAATTTGTCTTGATCTCTTATCAACGCCGCAATCTACCTGGCATCACATAAACATCATCCATATCCTTCACTGGAATTTCATATTTCAAACAAAATTCATTAACTTCATCAATGAAGAATTCTCGTTTATCATCATTTGACCTCAAGGAATTTAGTTGACTCTTCACAGTGATGACATGATTCATTACATTGATAATATCTTGATCTTTTCTTTGCAAAGAATATGACAACTCAAAAGTTATTCCAAGAAGTTTCTTCATAAGTAACAACATGAAAATGAAATCAAATGTCTCCATATCTAAAATCTGTTTATGAGCCTTAGCTATATGCTTTGCCAAATCACCATCTTGTGTAATTCTATTAAGAACTTTGATAATTGATGGATACATGACACTCAAATTTACCAAAGTATTATAATGTGAACCCCATCGAGTAGCCCCAAATCTTTTAAGTCCCAGTTCTTGATTTTTCCCTCTTCCCGTAGAAACTTCACATGCGTCAAGTTGTTTGCTTACTCTTTCCACTTCTTCAATTCTAAGTAAGTCAGCCCGTTTACATGAACCATCAACACAATTAAGTACTTGATTGATGGTCTCAAATAAGAAGGCTACTTGCAAATGATTCTCTGCAACTGCTACAAGTATCAACTGCAACTAATGGGCAAAGCAATGGACATAAAATGTAGAAGAATTATCTCTAAGAATGAGGGCTTTCAACCCATTCAATTCACCTTTCATATTGCTTGCTCTGTCATACCCTTGTCCTCTCAAGTTGTGGACATCTAACCCAAACTTGATAAACAAAATATCTATGGCAATCTTTAATGATTGTGCACTAGTATCACTCACATGTACAAGACCGAGAAACCTCTCCATAATCATTCCTTTGTTATCAACATATCGAATAACTATGGCCATTTGTTCTTTCATTGATATATCATGAGATTCATCAACTAGAAGGGTGAACAAACCATCTGCATAAGAGAGATCGGTAATGATCTCCTCTGAAATTAAGCTTGCAATTACACTAATGATCTCTTTTTGTATACTCGGAGCCGTAAGTTTTAAATTATCAGGAGCATTATCCAACACGACTTTTTTTATATCATCTCTATGATCCGCAAGCTAGTTAAGAAGCTCAAGAAAATTACCTTGATTTGATGACATTTCTGACTCATCATTTCCACGAAAGGCCAGTCCTTGATTTAAGAGAAATCGTATACAATCAATTGTCGACTGCAAATGCAAATGATATTCACTCTTTTGTTGATTTGTCTGTCTTGCCATAATGACTGTTATACGATGACTATCATTCATGAAATTCTGGCATTGTCCTTTGGCGGTATTATGAGGGCTACATGGAAGTCCAATGTGATTGTCTAATCTTTTCTTATCTTTCCAATATCTGAATCCATCTGAAATGAATGATGGATCTGTATGACGTGACGGGAAAACATAGCAATAAAGACAAAATGCTGCATCTTTTGCCACGCTATACTCTAGCCAGTTAGAGTATTCGTTAAACCAGATTTTTTGGAAACGCCATCTCCTAGATCCGTATTCTGTCCAGGGAAAGTTATGTTCTTTAGGTTGACAAGGTCCCTCTTGCAAATATGCTCTTCTCACAATGTCTTGGACATTGGGATCATAATGAGAAATGGGAGGTCGTAGTCCAGGATCTCTGATCATATCCTCCAGATTGAATCCAAGTTTTGCTTGAGATTGAGAAGTAGTAATTTTTGACTGGACTTGAATATTTGTAGAGTTTGGTACATGATAATCACTTATATTGGAGTTCAATTGAGTTTCTTTTTCATAAGTGGATGGCTCAAGAGACTTCTTAACTAAAAATTTTCTCATAACAAATAGACAAATCCTCCTTTATTTTCTTAAATGAAACCACCTCGCAGGATAAAGTAGATATAGAGAGAGGTTCCTTAGTTCTCGACTTTGTGATGTATGATATTGTGTTGTCTATGAAGCATGAACAATGTATATATAGATAGAAAATATGTGGAGGAGAAAATACTTATTACCATGATTTATTAGAAAAAGAATACAAACCAACACTTCTCTCCTCTTTGTAATGTATTAAACATACTAACATCTATCCTTGCGGGACTTGCGGCCTCTTTCTTTCCTAATTATCTTATGTTCTCCTCCACGTCAACTAATTAAGTTCCTATTAACTCTCAGCACTCTCAATCTCTCACCCCTCTACTCTTACCATCCTATTATTCTCGTTATCTCAATCTCTCTCTTCTTGGCCCCCACGTTTATTCCACTTTCTTAATTACATACGTAATGCGTTGTAAATCTCAGTTTAGTCTCTTATTCTCTTTCTCTCTCAATCTCTCTCTCCCCGCCCCCACCCTCCTATTATCTCTCAAATCGGTTGAATATTGTTTTGAATTTGTTAGTCCGCCCCCACTTTCCAAGTCCCTGACTCTTCATTGCCTTGTCTTTCTCGGACTCTTTGTTTACTGTGTTATCGATTCTTTCGCAGTCATTAGTAGTAACGTGCGAACAAATGCTATAGTAACTGTAACATGAAGAGTAGTTATGAAATAGAAGTCAAATAAGAAATAATTGCAGGACTTTAAAAAATAATTATGCACGCCAATCCAGGAAACGAGGTGAGGCCAACAGACTATTACACTTCTAATTACATGGGCATGCACCTTCGGCGGTGGGTGAGGTCGCGGCCTCAGGTGGCCCCTGTGTGCATCCGCCACTGTGTATATATATACATATAAATAAATAAATAAATATATATATATATATATATATATGAGTTTGTGTGCGTATAGTGAAGCTGGAATACACTCAAGTGTTGGACATATATGTTTATACATTCAAGATTATGAAATATTATTCGACAGAATACAAGTACAATATTTACCAAAATCTTATAAATTTTTAAACTATATCTAGAATGGTACTTTTTGGAGCATGTATTATGTACGTACTGAGCATGTAGTTATCCTAATTCAATTTAGCATGTAACACATATATCGTACTGTACTACAGAACGTCCAAACTTCCATCTTATATACAATGCACAATTTTTCCTATGTACAGCATAACACACAACTTCTCAACTTTAGTTATACATACAATATGTAACATTGATGTAATACACTACTAACCAATAGCAACACAACTTTCTAATTTTCATCATATATATTGTATGTAATTTTACCCGCATACAATACTAGCATCCATTACAATACCCTAGATATTACAAACGATTTAATGTACATAGCTTTACAAATTGCAATCTACATTTTCCCAATAATTCAGAGGCTATCTTAACTTTTTCGATGTACATTACCTACATACATTATAAGACGTACAATATAGGATACACTATACAATAGTTATAGTACAATATGTACAATACTAACATCCATATATTACATGTGTCCATCCTGCTAATCAATGATCAATTTTGTTGCAGAAGCCAAATCATTTATAAATTTTTCTTTTCTGAAAAGGACTCGATGAACTATGTTGCACCTGAAGCACATATTTCTAATATATCATCAATGTACAAAATATATTCATACAATATGAAAAAATTGAATACGTATTGTATTAGATTATGAAATATTGTTAGATACAATAAAAGTACAATACTTACATATAGTCATTCACATATCCAAAAGTGTTGTATTTCTAATCCAAATATATGGCTTTCAAATGTGATGTAAAATAAGTACTACAGATTCCATATATACCAGTATTGTACCTAAACCTATTAATAACATACCTACATATGTTTTCATAAAGGTGTGGCAAATAAAAATTCTAGAGAAAACTCATACTGGGCAAGATTTGAGGGGAATCATAAAGGAAGGTTTCGATTTTAGTTTGTGGAAAAAAAAATACAGAACAAGAATAAAATAACCATTATTACCTATGACAATCGGCGATAAATGTAGAGCATTTGGCTTCGACCCTAGCTTATGGGATGTTGGTGTTGAACATAGTGTCAAAGACTATCTGCTATAGCTCCTGCAGGAGCGAGTATGGTGATGCGCTCGGATAGGATTGACGAGATCTGGAAAGTAGACGTATTGTACTAGTGCGGGAACGTTGGTCGGGTGGAATGACGTTGGACAGAGGACTTGCAAGAAAGAAAACGAATTAATAAAAATTAGGACTGGAGAGAGGAGTGGAGAGATAACTTCATGACTCTTTTCCTTCTACATGGAGTTAATTCGTCTAAGAAAAAACTGTGGGACTACGCTTCCGTGGGCTCCTGAAAATCGGGTGGGTAGGCTGGTTTATAGGTGACTATGGGTAACATTACTCAAATATATATATGGCATTGTTTTTCTTACAATTTGATGTCGTCGCCATACGACCCAACAAAACTCTCTATGCCATCACGTTATGGATCTGCCGCCTCCCGTTTGGCATGCAACAAGGCGCAAGTGCTGATGCAAGTATATGACATTTTGGATCTGTTTGGCGACCTTCAGTTACTCTCTCCTCTTTTATTCCACAGGCATGGAGCCCCGGCTGATATGTCGTTTGGAAAGAAAGGTTATTTTGAGATCAGTATGATTTTTCCCTTATACCTCGTCTCTTGATCTCCTGAGTTACCGTAGACACTTAAAATCTTTTGCAAGCTGCAGAAAGAATGAATGCATTTATATATATTGCAGGATTAGTCTCCAGTTTCTTTCTTCAGCTTCTTACCGTCGTTTATCAATCAAACTGACCGGAACTTGGTATGTAAGAACCGTGTACATCGTGTTGACCCGTATTGGAACTTTCACACACACGAACACCCTTAACAATAACAGAAAAGAAAGAAAAGAAGAACTGAAGAAGGATAACGAGAAAGTTGAGAAGAAAATGAAAAAGATGGAAAATATCCCGCACACAGAACAGCTGGACTCCGTTTCCTTATATTGGCTGAGAGTAAAACTATACACCCGATAATACAGCGCGCCTTACATTATAACGTGCAGTGGAATTGGCTAGCTCTTGGCCACTCCTTAATTAACGCTAGTTCTAAAGACAAGGTCCTAAAATATACACGTAATGAGATTATTTCAACATCCTCCCATAATCTCAACACACTGGAAGTTGATTGATATTACAGCAGCAAGCTAGAAGATTTTGAACATGCAGGGGCTTCGTAAAAATGTCTGCTACATGATCTTGTGATGAAATGAATCGCACCTCCAATATTTTCCTTGCCACTCTTTCTTGCACAAAGAAAAAGTCCACTTCTATATGCTTGGTACGTGCGTGTGAGACAGGATTGGCTAACAAATAAGTCGTGCCCAGATTGTCGCACCACAGAGACAGTGGTCTCGACTGATAGACTCCTAATTCTCCCAGTAAGGATTGTACCCAAATAATTTCAGCTGTTGCATTTGCTACTGCCTTGTAATCAGATTCCGTACGGGAGCGTGACACAGTTGCTTGCGGCGAGAACTCTAGGAGACCAAGTTGTCACCAAAAAAATAGCATAGCTACCTATTGACCGCCGACCGTGAGTGCAACCTGCCCACTCTGTATCTGAAAATGCACCGACTAGTTAAGAGTTTGATTTCTTGATCAATAAGCCCTTGCCTCTGGGTATGCTTTAAGTACCTAAGGATGTGTTTTGCTGCAGCCCAATGTTCATATTGGTAGGTGAATGTAAGAACTGACAAACTCTATTTACAGAGTATGCAATATCCGGCCGAGTAATGGTCGGATATTGTAATGCACCGACAGTACTTCTATATTTTGTGGTTTTAGCTTCAATAAGAGGATTACCTTGAACTTGTTATAATTTTATTGTTGGTGACATTGGTGTATTCATTCCTTTACAGTTTCCCATGTTGACTCTATTCAGTACATCATCAACATATTTTCTTTGAGTCATTAGCACGCCATCACTATCAGGCAACACCTCAATACCAAAGAAATAATGTAGAATTCCAAGATCCTTTACTGCAAAGTCTCCGTGTAACTGTTGCACTAGCACATTAATGGATGCAGAGGAGGACCTAGTGATTATGATGTCATTCACATAGATCAACACATACATGATCTTGCCATCTTTGTTGTATACAAAGAGGGATGTATCAGCCTTGGATGGAATGAAACCCAATTCCAGCAGCTTTGAGTTTAACTTAGAAAACCATGCCCTAGGAGCTTGTTTAAGCCCATAAAGTGCTTTATCAAGCTTGCACACATGATGTGAAAAATGATCATCTTGATATCTAGGTGGCTGTTTCATATAAACATCTTCTTCAAGTTTACCATACAAGAAGGCATTATGAATATCAACTTTCATGAGAGACCAACCTCTGGATATTGCTAGAGCAAGAACAAATCTAATCTTTGTTGGTTTAATGACTGGGCTAAAAGTATCAACATAATCAATTACATACCTTTGTTTAAATCCTTTTGCAGCAAATTGTGCCTTGTACCTTTCTATGGTGTCGTCTGGTTTCCTCTTCAGCTTGAAAACCCGTTTTGAATCAATAATGTTTAGACCAGACCGAGCAGGAGTTAAGTGTCATGTCTTGTTTTGCAATAGTGCCTCATACTCAACATCCATTTCTTGGTGCCAATTAGAGTCTGGCAATGCTTCAGTATGACTTGAGGGTTCAAGAACTATTGAGAGTGCTCTACATTTTATGAGTAAGGTTGATCCTTGAAATTTATAACCTGAATCCTTCGAGGATGCCAGCAACTTTATTACGGGGTCAAAGTAGATATACGCAGTCGAACACAGGGACGTGGTGACGTTTTGGACGCCACAAATTTCGTTCTTTAGTCAGATAAGCCAAAACGATAGTCGATGAAAATATGCGCTACGACTAGTCTAGCGGGTTGTCACGAAATAAAACAAAACAAAGAAAATAAAACAATACAGAGTCTGTGAGATTCAACTAATCAGAGAGAAGGAGTTCCTGGCTATGTAACCACAAGTTGGGCAGTCTATGCACCCGTTCTCGGGCGTAGACAACCCTCGAACACCTAAGCAAGCAATCTATATCCAAACATAGTACGTACTGTCGTATCTATTCATGTGGGTCGTCCCACACGCTCTCGCGATGCGTGACTAAAACCCATCTATGATTGTGCCATCAAACCTCTGTCAAGGATGACACATCAACATCTCAGCATATTCTAGAGGGCCTCTTGGGTCTAGAATGTGCTGAGATGTTAGGAACATACAACTATTGGAACGTACTCCTCTCGGACTCTGGTCCAAACTATCTTCTCGCGTCTTTTCCTATACGGATCTCATGATACAAGTAGAAACAACAGTTTAAACTAGGAAGAGATCAACCAAACTAGAAATCACAACTAGAGAGAGAAGATAGAACAAGCAAACATACTAAATCTAAAATAAATTTACTTACTTAAGGCAAAAGTACATAAACATGCCCAAGACGGGCTACATAGCCAAAAAAGGAGCTCAACTAGCCATGGATAAGAATAGTTGGCACCGAACAAAGATGGAAGAACATCATTGTACAAGAAACCAAGGAACACAACAGAAGAAAGGGAAAGAAAATAAGATTTAGCCCGTGGAGGAGAGGTGGATCTCGCTCCTTTGCCTCCGTACAGGCTGGATCTCGTCTTTTTGTCCTCCTCCTTGATTAGATCTGGACTCCTTGGTTCTCTCTCTCTGTCTAGATCTGCCCCAAGCAGCGGCTCGGTGGATGAATGGAGGTGGAGGATGATCCAGATCTGGGTTTCCATCACAGATCTGGGTGGAAATAGGTGTATGGATGGAGAGAGAATGGAAACCTACTGTAGAGGGCAGCGTGAAGTGAGCACCGCAGTCTTCTCAGACCTTTGTGGTCTCCCGCGAGACTCTGGGTCGAGGTCCTCCTTGGGCTGGACGCAAGCGGGCAGCCTTCCGGTCTAGACTTCTTCCCCTCCTTGCCTCCCTTGAGAGGTAGTGGTCTGGGTCTATTTATAGTGTTGGGTGTATAAGGGGTCTGTGGTTGGACCTCGGTCGAGGTGTGTAAGCCTGCTTTGGTCATTGTCTTCTTGCTCTTGACCTGGTCACGATACTGGAAACCGTGACCATAGTTTGGATAGCAAGAAACCGCGACCGTGGTTAGGGGGTCATGGAGGTCACGGTGTAGGGTAGCAGTGAGGTCATGGTGCCTTGCGGTCGTAGTCCGGAGATGGTTGATGTCTGCGGTTGTGTAGAAGGTGCATGGTCGCGGTCTTGGGTGAGAGGGCAGAGGCAGCGGGTGGAGAAGGGATTGCTACTGGACAACTTCTGTGATGGTGGAGAGCGTTGTCGTTGGTTGATTGACCGAGACCACGGTTGCGGCTAGGGAAGGTGGAGGGAGACGTCGGGATGATGGTGAGGTAGCGTTGACTATAGGTGAGGTGGTGCTAAGACGCGGGTGGAGTTGAGGACGCGGGAGTCGGGGTGTGGAGATACTGCGATTGCGGTGTCAACAACCACGGGTGCGGTGTCAACAACTGCGGTCGCGGCTTGACGGGGGACGGCTGGTGCAGCAGCGCGAGGCTGGAAGAGGTTGAGGTGTCAAGGTTGAAGGTTGTTGTGATGAGGAGGGTAGGTCGCGGTGTCTGGCAGGAAGCCCACTGGCACGGTTCTATGGTAGAGAAGAGAGGAGTCACGGTTCTAGAGGAGAGGCTGGGAAACCATGATCACGGTTAGGGTTAAAGGGGGGTCACGGTCTTTGAAATGGAGGTCACAGTCTATAGAAGAAAGGAGTCGCGGAAGTAGAAACCACGACCGCAGTTAGGTGTGGAGAAATCACGATCGCGGTTTTTGAGAGGGGAAGGTATGTCATGGTCAGTCGAAGAAGAAGTCGACCGAGAGGCTTCCAGTAGTGAGTGAACAAGGACCGTCCATCGCGGTGAATGGGCTTGGAGATTGGCCCATGTACTCCAATTTAGCCTGCACAAATAGAATAAAATCCTAATTAAAAATAGAGATTGAATGAATTAGGTTAGAAGGGTATATAATAAGGTTTAGCCAATAAAAGCAATTAATCAATAGTAGAACTAGGCCCAAGATGGTGAGCTAAACCCAGGTGAGTAGTCATTCATCATTAGAAGATAAAGCAAATAACACAGTTTCATTGGGCCTCAGAGAGAGGGAAAACATGGACAAAGATGTCATCACAAGTTCGGTGCCTGCTTGTCCCAAAACTGACTAGATTGGCTACTTTATTGGCTATTTTAGCTACTTTACCTATGAGATGATAAAAGGTACTAAAACATGAGGATTAGAGGGCATATTAAGGCCAAAGTGGTGCAAAACCATAGAGAAATAGCATATAGAATATGTGCTAATTTGGGTATTATCAACTACCCCAAGCTTAAAACTTGCTTGTCCTCAAGCAAGACTGTGCTCAAAGAAAAAAAAGATAACATCCAAATTAAGCTTGGAAATAGATGCTAAGGCTAAGAAAAATAGTTTAAAGCATCAATTCTCCTGATCCGTGTCATTTCAGAACAAACCCCCACCAATCAACCATAGTCCTGCCAAAGCAAGATCAAAGAGTGTCCAGGAAAGATTAAGCAAATTCATTGCAACCTGTCGATACTCATGAGGGTTTGCATCATAATTATACATCATAAACAATTGTCACAAAAATGATCGTGTGGGTGATGAGCAATTAGCAATCATCATGTATCCATGAAGACCAATCAGGGACAACACATCTCTCACTTATTCAAGTCATAAGAAATAAAGCAAAAAAGACTTTAATGACTTCTGAGGATCCCGATCTATGTCAGGTTGGTCCATGTAATGAGCAACAGTCCCTGTAGTCTGAGCTAGTTGCCCCAGATCAGTGAGACGAACTCCTCATACTGCGCTCAAACCAACCCTGCTACTGAGATGATCTCATAGGTCTCCTAGGGGTTCCTAGTGACTCTCTAATGACCTTTTGTAGTGATACTGTCAGGCACGACATACCCACGTTCATGAGAGCAGTCATACACCGGCTAGTCACCATCCTCAACTCTCCTAAAAGGGAAAAATAAGCACTCATTTATTCACACTCAGGCTTTTGTTCTTTGCATTCTATTTTGTAGGCTTGGGTGAGAACTATATAGATATTTTGGGATTTTGTGGGCGGCCAAGCCTCTTTTGCAACTTTTTATATTTTTATCTTTTTGACTCAATCTAATATGAGAAGGCGCGTAGTCCATCAAGGAAAACATTTCATATTGATTATATCTCAATGCTCATCATGATCTGCTTGACACCTGTGTGAAAAGTTGCAATTATGATTCAAGAATCCTTGGAATAGAGACAAGCTTGTGAAATCGCAGCTAGGATTCTTTGATTATGTTTAGCTGATTCCAACGGTCCTTTACCTTGGATTTGTCATTCAAAACATACATCAAGAGAATTTAGCTTTAAGCTATGTGTAAGGAACATAACCTGAGATTTATTACCAAACTCAAGGAAAGAGTCAAAGAGCAAGTCGAGAGAAAGGTCAAGTACTGTTTTAAGATGAAAATTGTGCATTTAGAGATAAAGTCAAGCATTTATCTATTAGATTTGCACCATATAGCCATAATTGCAAAGATAAAAAGCTGAAAATTTTTGAAAATTTACAACTAAATGCAGGAAGTAAACATGCATGCTTGAAGGATGAAGAGGTAGAAGGGCGAATATCCCTAGCACCCCAAGCTTAAAATTTTGCTCGTCCTCGAGCAAGATCTAAGCTTAGAATATTAGGTTGGGAATGCATGAAAGTTAGGTGGAAAATCTTATTAAAGTCCTAAAATGATGCATGTATGCAAGGAAAAATAAGGAAGTTAGAGGAAAGAAACTATCTAAGCAAGATCATGAAAAACATTTTTTTTAATAAAAGAAGAAAAGACAGGGTAAGAGAAAAGGGGGTGGCTGCCCCACGATACCGACACTGGGGTCCCAAATCCCAAGTTTTAGGAGCAGTGCCACCTGTGTCTTGCCAGCGGGATCCACCTCACGATAGGAGCAGAAAAGGTGGAGGTGAGGGCCCTTCTGAGTATGAAGTAGAGGAATAATATGATGACTCAGTGAACTCCTCGGTGTGCTGGAATCGTCTTGAACTGCACTGAGATGACTTCTTCGGCAAAGCATCCTCAAGGCACCTTTCAATGTATGGATATGAATGGGAAGGTCCTAGGATGTCGAAACAGGATGAGGCAGAGGAGATAGGCTGAATATCTTCTGGAAAATTCATCTCATCTCTCTCCATCTCTGAACTTGAGGTTGGATGCTCAGATAAGTCAACATGTACAGTCTGAGTCATCCAATCATCTTCCGAGCAAGAAGTATCCCCAGAAGAATATGTTTGTTGTTCTTCCATTCCAAGCTTATCGCCTTTTGTGGGGTCCAGGGTGTCTTCATGCTCGGCAGCCACGTTGTAGTGGATTGCCCATCTTGTTCCCTTGAGTCCCACAAAGCCTTATAAAGGGCTGGTGGTAAATGTCAGGTCATGTTGCTCCAACTCATCTTCGTCAATATATTCACTCCACTGA
Source organism: Alisma plantago-aquatica (assembly GCA_963693085.1). NCBI lineage: Eukaryota > Viridiplantae > Streptophyta > Magnoliopsida > Alismatales > Alismataceae > Alisma > Alisma plantago-aquatica. The sequence goes on along the minus strand of OY856411.1, from coordinate 926,279,404 downwards.
GAGGAATAGTCGTCGTTGTCCTCATCGAACAAATTGTTCCAAACCATGATTGGCGTACTGCTCGAAGCTAAGTGACATGTCTCAATATGAGATATATCACCATGGTATGGGTGAATGTCGGACTCGGGTTCCTCAAACAAACCTTTTGGGTGCGAGGTTGTTTGGCCATCATTGTGAGGATAAGAGTCTTCATCATTATCATCATAGAACAATTCATGTCTATGACTCATATCTTCCATTTGTTCATCAGCTGGGTCATCTGGATAGAATGACGGGCTTCCCCAAGTGGGTTGGTCTTCACAGAAAAATCCTGCTGAATCCAGTTGATGGTCTGAATAGGATGGTGATACATACTCCGCTTCAGATCCGATGGAATGGTCTTGATGACTAGTGTCTTCATTATCTTGTAATGGCACTTGTAACTGGATTGTAACCAAATCGATGAGCTCTTGGAACCTCCTGCCTTATTTAAAATCTTTATCATGAAGCTGTTGTACTTGAGCAGCAATGCTTTCGAGACCCGTCGATTCTACCATACACATCTAATGGGAATCCTATATATCAAACTGATGTTTCCGGATGAATTGTTGTTCAACGGTTTGAAGCATACTTCTACTGCGGTCTACAATCTCCATTTCTATTTGTAGTTGACACTCTTTCTTATCTAATAGTTCTTGGAGCAGATCAAGGTGTTCTTGGAGATGAGGGGTTAAGGAGGTGAGTGTGTGAATACTTTCCCGAACTAACTCCACTGCCTTAATCAGCTCTTGATCCCATGATAGCATGGAAGTCGAGGGCTGACCGACAGTCTCCGTTATTGTAATTTCAACGTACGACGATGGTGGAGGCGAGTATAACTCGACTAGTTGTAGAGAACGACCTTCAATTATTTGCCAACAGTCAAAACTATGGAAAAACTTGGGAGGACAGGTGGACAAGATGACTTGTCTCGCCGAAGAAAGATCTGTGGCTGAAAAAGGTATAAGAAAAAGAAAAAGGTATTCAGTATATATGAACAAGTATGTTTAAAATAAAAGAAAGACTATTCATATATATATGGGCTTAAAAGTGACAGAACAAAATCTTTTAGGTGTGTAAACGTGGAAAACCACGTCCCGGCAACAGCGCCAAAAAGTTGATCCTTAAAATTTATAACCTGAATCCTTCGAGGATGCCCACAACTTTATTATGGGGTCGAAGTAGATATACAGGATCAAACACAGGGACGTGGTGACGTTTAGGATGCAACAAATATTTTTCTTTAGCCAAATAAGCCAAAACGATAGTCGAGGAAAATATGCACTAGGACTAGTCTAGTGGGTTGTCACAAAATAAAACAAAATAAAGAAAAGAAAAGAAAAGAAAACAATTTAGAGTCCATAAGATTCTACTAATGAGAGAGAAGGAGTTCCTGGCTATGTAACCACAAGTTGGGTAGTCTATGCACCCGTTCTCAGGCATAGACAACTCTCGAACACCAGAGCAAGCAATCTATATCCAAACATAGTATGTAATGTCATGTCTGTTCCTGTGGGTCATCCCACTCATTCTCGTGAAGCGTGACTAAAACCCATCTATGATTGTGCCATCAAACCTCTCTCAAGGATGACACATCAACATCTCAGCATATTCTAGAGGGCCTCTCGGGTCTAGAATGTGTTGAAATGTTAGGAACAGACAACTGTTGGACCGTACTCCTCTTGGACTCTGGTCCAAACTACCTTCTCACGTATATTCCTACACGGATCTCATGATATAGGTAGAAACAGTAGTTCAAACTAGGAAGAGATCAACCAAACTAGCAATCACAACTAGAGAGAGAAGATAGAACAAGCAAACATACTAGATCTGAAATAAATCTACTTACTTAAGGAAAAAGTACATAAACATGCCCAAGACGGGCTACATAGCCAAGAAGGAGCTCAACTTGCCATGGACAAGCATAGTTGGCACCGAACAAAGATGGAAGAACATCATTGTACAAGAAACCAAGGAACACAACAGAAGAAAGGGGAAGAAGATAAGATTTAGCCTGTGGAGGAGAGGTGGCACTCGCTCCTTTGCCTCCGTATAGGCTGCATCTCGTCTTTTTGTCGTCCTTGATTAGATATGGACTCCTTGGTTCTCTCTCTCTCTAGATCTGCCCCAAGTAATAGATCGGTGGATGAACGAAGGTGGAGGATGATCTATATATGGGTTTCCACCACAGATCTGTGTGGAGATAGGTAGATGGATGGAGAGAGAATGGAAGCATGCATGTTGTAGAGGGCAACGTGGAGTGATCACAACAATCTTCTTGGACCTCTGTTCACTCCCACGGGACTCTGGGTCGAGGTCCTCCTTGGGCTGGATGCAAGCGGGCAGCCTTTCGGTCTGGACTTCTTCCCCTCCTTACTTCCCTTGAGAGGCAGTGGTCTAGGTCTATTTATAGTGCTGGGTGTATATGGGGCCTATGGTTGGACCTCAATCGAGGTGTGTAAGCCTGCTCTGGTCACGGTCTTCTTGCTCTTGACCTGGTCACGATACTGGAAACCACGACCACTGTTTGGGTAGGAAGAAATCGCGACCGCATTTAAGGGGGTGTGGAGGTCGCGATACAGGGCAGCAGTGAGGTCACGGTGCCCTTGTGGTCGTAGTTCGGAGATGGATGTTGTCCGCGGTTGCGTAGCAGATGCATGGTCGTAGTTGGCAGGTGGTTGCAGTTTTGGGTGAGAGGGCAGAGACCGTGGGTGGAGAAGGGATTGCTACTGGATGACTGCCGTGATGGTGGAGAGCGTTGTCATTGGTTGATTCACTGTTGCCACGGTTGTGACTAGGGCAGGTGGAGGGAGACGTCGGGATGATGGTGAGGTAGCGTTGACTGCATGCGATATGGTGTTGAGCAGCGGGTGGAGTTGAGGAAGCAGGAGTCGTGGTGCGTAGATACCGCAGTCGTGGTGTCAACAACCGCGGGCGTAGTGTCAACAACCACTGTCACGGCTTGACAGAGGACGGCTAGTGCAGTAGTGTGAGGGCGGAAGAGGTTGAGGTGTAGAGGTTGAAGGTTGTTGTGCTGAGGAGGGTAGGTCGCGGTGTCTGGTAGAAGACCGCGGGTGCGGTTCTATGGTAGAGAAGAGAGGAGTCACGGTTCTGGTGGAGAGGCTGTGAAACCGCGATCGTGGTTTGGGTTATACGGGGGTCATGTTCTATGAACTGGAGGCCATGGTCTGTAGAAAAAAGGAGTCGCGGAAGTAGAAACCTTGATCGCGGTTAGGTGTGGAGAAACCACGACCACGGTTTTTGAGAGGAGAAGGTATGTCGTGGTCGGTCGAAGAAGAAGTTGATCGAGAGGCTTCCAGTAGAGAGTTAACAAGGACCGTCCATCGCGGTGAATGGGCTTGGTGATTGGTCCCATGTACTCGAATTTAGCCTGCACAAATAGAATAAAATCCTAATTAAAAATAGAGATTGAATCAATTACGTTATAAGGGTGTATAAGAAGGTTTAGGCAATAAAAGCAATTAATCAATAGTATAACTGGGCCAAGATGGCGTGCTAAACCCAGGTGAGTAGTCATTCATCATTTGAAGATAAAGAAAATAACACAGTTTCACTGGGCCTTAGAGAGAGGGAAAACATGGACATAGATGTCATCACAAGTTTGGTGCCTGCTTGTCCCAAAACTGACTAGATTGGCTACTTTATTGGCTATTTTAGCTACTTTACCTATGAGAAGATAAAAGGTACTAAACCATGAGCATTAGAGGACATTATAAGGCCAAAGTGGTGTAAAACCATAGATAAATAGCATAGAGAATATGTGCTAATTTGGGTGTTATCAAAGGTATAGTGTCATCTATGTATTGTTTTTGCCTTCAAATATTATGTTGCAACCTCATTCTCATGCAATGTTGATGTTGTTGAGCTACTGGAACAGTTGTGTCACCAAGAGAGGAATCACCACCTACGTCACCAATAGAGGAATTACCACCTTTGGGGTTAGTAGCATCCAAAATAGACTATTTTCCATTGTCAATATGATCACTCTCAATTACTGGGCTGGAAGGAATAGTGTAGAAATATTGATAGGTGAAGTGAAATTAGGATGAGGTAAAAGGACATCAGTATGACTGAAGAAAGAGTGTAAATCAGTAGATTTCTCAGCAAATGAAAATACAATTTTATCATACAACATCGTTGGATATGTAAACTCATCCATTTGCTTTGTTAAGCCATTTATACTCTTTGTGCATGCTACTGTAACCAATGAATACACATTGCACAGATCTGAATTGAAATTTATGTGTATTATAGGGACGCAAGTTGGGGAAGCAAGACCAACCAAAGGTTTTAAGAAAATAATAATCTGGTTTTGTGCCAAATAGTTTTTGCATTGGTGTTGTGTAGTCAATGACACAAGTAGGGAGTTTTTTTATGAGGTAGCAGGAAGCTTGGAATGCCTCATCCCTGAATCAGAGAGGCATTCAAGCTTGAGAAAGTAGAGATAAACCGACTTCTACAATATGTCTATGCTTTATTTCTACAGAGCCATTTTGTTGATTGGTGTAAGGGCAAGAGACATGATGCTTAATGACATTATGTTGAAAAATATTGTAAAGGGCTTGATATTCCCTCCCCAATCAGATGTACATAAATAATTTTCCTATGAAGGATCCTCTCAACATGCTTTTGAAAATGAAGAAAAACTTGAGCAACATCAGATTTGCACTTGATGGGAAATAACCAGATAAATTTACTGAAATCTTTGACAAAATTAACATTATATTTAAATCCTCCAATTTAGGTGAGTGCAGGACTCCACACATCAGATAAAACAACCTCAAGTGGAGAAGAAGATACATTATTCAACATAGGAAAAGGATGTTGATGACTCTTTGCTTGCTGACAAGCATTACAAACAACAATGTTGTGATTATTTGAAGCTAAGGGAAGATCATTTTCTTGGAGAATTCACTGAACAACTACAAAGGAGGGATGATCGAGTCTACAATGCCATATGTTTGGAGAAGCTTTGATGCTGGTGAGAGCATTTTTGTTCAAGACATTGTTGGTTGGCATCAAAGGGTATAAACCCTTCTCACATTTGCCTTGAAGGAGGATGTTCTTCTTGACCCAATCCTTCAGAAGAAAGTAATTAGGATGATATTTTAGGAAAAACATTATTGTCACTGGTAAATTGATAGATAGATAAAAGGTTTTTGGCTATTTTAGGAACATGTAAGATGTTGTTTACCAAGAGGTCATGAGGAAGAAGTAATTTGAGAGTGACCGCTATAAGAAATGGGTAAATCTGATCCATTTGCTACTTGAACTTGATCCTTGCCATGATATTTTTTATGAACAGAGAGCTTGTTGATGTCATCAGTGATATGATCTGTCACCCCCCATGTCTATGTACCAGTTCAGATCATAATTGTTGGATGGTGGGGTGACCATTGCAGCAGAGTGTGGCTCATCGGATTGAAAAGAATGATTAAATGTTTGGTAACATTTAAGTGCAGTACGTTCACCTTTCTCACAAACCTGGCGGACTGGATGACTTCCACCCTGAGGCATGCTACTGTTGTTAAAGCGACCCCCGTGTGAGTTCTTGTTGTAGCTGCACCCTCAGCCACGTTGGTATATGCGACCTCCCCTATTGTTGCGCACCACATTCTTGGGTGAGGAACCAAAGATTTATAGCTCTCCACTCTGTTGTTCCTTGCTCATCTCATAGCTCAATATGTGAGCATAAAGATCAGTCAAGGATATGGGCTCAACCCTTTTACTGATAGAGATGATGAGAGAGTCATATTCTCCACCTAATCCTGCAAGCATATATGAAACAACCTCCTCGTATTTTAGTGGTTTCCCAATGGCAGAGAGAGTATCCACAAGGCTCTTTACCTTATTGTAATACTCGGAAATGGAGAGATCATGCTTCTTCACAGTGGACAGCTGGAGACAGATTTGAATAATCCTTGCCCTGGATCCAGATGTGTACTTCTTTTCTAGAGCCGCCCAAACTTCAGCAAAGGTGGTTAGGAAAACCACCTGTTACAACACCTCCATATCCAAAGAAGAAAGTAGGGTGCTCAGAACCAATTGATCTTGCTGGATCCAGTGGGCATATGCTGTATTGGTTGCTTGTGTTGCTCCTCCTTCGGTTGTTGTGGTGATCCTCGCGGAGGGACATGGAATTGATCCATCAACATATCTGAGGACCTTCTATCCGTGTAGATACGACATAATATGTGCTTTCCACAACAATTAACTTGACATTAATCAGACGGGAAAAGGCTGGTGTGGGAAGCAGGCCAGTCTGGACGTTATTAGCATTAGCGTTGGATTGGGACATACTTGATGTGGAGCCAAGATCTGATACCATAACAGAAAAGAAAGAAAAGAAGAACTGAAGAAGGATAACGATAAAGTTGAGAAGAAAATGAAGAAGTTGGAAAATATCCCGCACACATAACAACAGGACTTTGTTTCCTTATATTGACTGAGAGCATAACTGTACACCCGAAAATAAAGCCTTACATTATAACGTGCATTGGAATTAGCTCTTGGCCACTCCTTAATTAACGCTAGTTCTAAAGACTGGGTCCTACAATATACACGTAATGAGATTATTTCACCCACCACCTAACATGTTCCGATCTGGCTGGCTGGCATGTAAACTACGTGTAAAGGCATTCAATCATTCTAGTGGCTGGTTTTCATAGAATATGGAAGTTGTGAGTCTAAGCCAACAAATAAAAGTGTGTCCAATAAGATAAACGAGCATAATACAGAGAAAATCATGACTACTCTATTGTCATTTTCCTCATATCCTGATTCTTATGGTTATTATCCATCTACTTTAGTTCCGTTTGCTAGTCAAAGTAGTGATATTATGCTTAGTTTTCAGCCTATAATGGCCAAGTCTTTTGGTTTCATAGCCAACAGAAACTTGGAGGGAGTACACAAATTAAGAGTGGAAAAATGAACAAGCAAGATCAAAAGGAAAGCACACTATAGTTCAAAATTGGTTTTGCATTGTGATTCACTATATTGGTTTCCCATATCTATGATTATATACCTTTGGGCTTAATCTCTACGAACACAGCATGTCCAAGTAAACCAAGTACAAGAATTTAACTGACTTAATAGTCTCATACTTACAATAATCTATAAAAGTTTTCTATAGTTTGATGTCTTGTTCAATCCATATCCTTGACTGAACAAGCAGGCATCCTACAAGCTAGTCCTTGTGGTTTCAGTCAAAAGACACTCACAAATACTGTCTTTATTCAACCAAAAAGTATACGTGTTGATGCCTTACATATAGTCAATAAGGTTGACATGTGAAAATTTGGACAACATTGAAATAGAAAATAGCATCTTTGTAATTAGGAGAGAAAAATCACTTTTTTATAGTAGTAGACATACTAGTACTTATAGGCAAACTTTTAAGTTTGTTACAACAAACAAAAGCAGACGGACAACAAGTTGTATTGAAAGTTTAATTACAAATACATTGATATATGACCCTTCTTCAAACATAATATCCTCATCCAATTTTTGTACAAGTTATCATGTTTTACCCCAACCTTTTCAGGGCGCGTCAAACTCACCTTAATCCCTATATCCTAGAATACCATTCTCTTTGTGTATTAATTCTTCTTTTCTAGATTTTCATGGCAGAAGAAATGTTTTTCCCCATATATATATATATATATATATATATATTTATATATATATATATATATATAGAGAGAGAGAGAGAGTCAGGCTAGAATACACTCGAGTGTACGGATTGCAGGAATACACTCAAGTGTTTTTGCATATCAAGACTATTTTTTGCAAAATATAAACCGTTCATCTTCACCGTCATACTATAACTAGGCTACATACAAATTTTGAGCGCATTTGGATGAGTGTAAGTCATTTATCAAAGGGCAACAAAATCGACGCGCGAAACTAACTTGAAATGCATAATTTTTGCGGTCTTCATAGCATGAGCTATACATATCCAAATGTGCTCAAATTTTGTGTATGAGTTGTTCATGAGATTTTAAAGAAGTTCAACGGATTAGATTTTCAAAAACAATATTGCATCATGAAAAACTACTTGAGTGTATTCCGCTTCGAATACACTCGAGTATATTCTAGCCTGACTATATATATATATATATATATATATATATATATATATATATATATATATATATATATATATATATAGAGAGAGAGAGAGAGAGAGAGAGAGAGAGAGAGAGAGGGGGAGAGTCAGGCTAGAATACACTCAAGAAGTTTTTCATGATGTTATATTTTTTTCAAAAATCTAATATGTTTATCTTCTTAATCATCTTGTGAATAACTCATATTAAAAATTTGAGCACATTTGGACATTTATAGGTCATGTTATAAAGACCGCACAAAATATGCATTTCAAATTTGTTCCGTGTGTCGATTTTGTTTCCCTCAGATGAGTGATTTACCCTCATCCAAATGGGCTCAAAATTTTTATGTAGCCTAATTATAGTATAACAATGAAGATCAATTGTTTACATCTTGCAAAAAATAGTCTTAATATGCAAACACACTTGAGTGTATCCGTGCGATCTGTCCACTCGATTGTATTCTAGCCTGAATCTCTCCTTCTCTCATTATATATATATATATATATATATATATATATATATATATACATATATATATATATGCACTTTTATCCACAAAATGTACATTTTTGATGTTTCTCTTTGAATTGGAAATATGTCACGTGATTTTCTATTTTTCTTAACTTGACTTAGAGAATTTTCTTACTGGGAATATTTATATAGAATCTGAAGTCAATACAGCATAATTAAATTTATAGTTAGATAGATAGAAGGCGATCAACTATCTATAATGGGTGAGATAGTTTCATATGTTTGGATATACATCTGCAACTTCTAGATCTTCCACCTCTAGTATGGTATATGCATGAAGGTGCGGCAAAATGTGTAGATATATGTCGTATTGGATCCTCATTGCCATTTTAAATTATTCTACTTGATGTACATCATTCTATTTTCTATCCCATTTAGTTAATATGCATGTTCGTATGTTGGATAAGAAAGGTAATGCTAAGGTAATTAAGTTACATGACTCTTGATCTCTTCTTCTCCCTGGTTAGTATGATTGTATAAGGATGCAACTGTATTTGGTCATGACATAGATCAAACTTTTGGATAGATACTATATATATTAAAAATTGGAGATCATTGAGAAAATGTTCAAAGGGACAAATAATTGTAACATTCTCAAATTAAGCATTAACGTAGGAGTTATAATCTTGATCGTCTTGATGTCAAGAGTGCTTAATTAATCAGTCATTCAGTTTAGGAAGATTTTTCTACCAGCAAGCCTAAGGGCATGTTTTGCATTATATAGTACTAGGGAATACATCATTTGAGTGGTCAAATAAATTTGTAGCATACCAAAACATGGATGCTAATCCTAAAAATCTTGATTCATTGAATTGGATGTGTTTGGGTTTAGCTCATTGGAAACCCCAAACAAGGTGTAACGCCCCTCCAAGCATGTACATGACAACGGAAGCAAACCCCGTGTTGTCCATAACATGAGTCACTTGGCTCGGAGGAACATTACAAAACATGATACTCAAAAGTAATAAGATAAATAAAACATCATGCTTTAACTCAAAATAGATTCATACATTGTTCATAAAAAGGGGAAACATAAGTTATCACATCTTGATCTCAAGCCTAATACATGTAAACAAAGAAAATCTAAAACATGGAAAGATAAACTAAACTAAAGGATCTACTAAGTGGTAGATGGTACCCCACCAAGCTAAAGTCTAGCTTCTTAGTCTTTCCTTGAGATGTATGATCCTCGCTTAAGCTCCTTCCTTATTCTTTCCTCCTGCAGACATCACGTCCCTAGCCATGCATTCAAAATGGAAAACATGTTAGAGTAAGTGACATTGAGTATCATTATACTAACATAATAACTGGCAACAAGAAAAATTATAAAAGTAATTGGACAATAAATCCTTGATTCACATAATATTCCCTTAATGGTTAATTATAATGTCCTCTACTCTTATGCACCAACTGTACTCATAAGCCCATAGGCTCAAATTGATGTTCCACTTGAACTCATGATTTGCACCAAAGTTCCATAACTATGCTCCACATGAGCTCATGATTTGCACCAGAGTGCCATAATGTTCCATTTGAACTCATGAATTGCATATTCCATTTGAACTCATAAGGCCCGAGGGCTCGACATTAACATAATGAGGACAAAATAATGTAATCAATTATATGATTTGTCATTAACTTGACATAATGATCATTTACTCAGATTTAACATGAACATGATATAGATTCTTAAAATAGGAAATTTAAAACATAAGGATCATATGATAACTTTTGGAAGCATTAACTTAAGACTTTCTAAAAATTTAACACATAACTATAAAATGGTTTAACTTGATCATCATGATACAATAATCTTAATACGATCGAAAACCATTACTTAGATACTCAAGGTGCATGGACCTGCTTACCTTTATTGGAGAAAAACCTAATTTTAGTCTCCTTGATCCTGAGTCAAGTCCTAGGTTCCTGAAATTAACATAGTTTATATTAATTATCATCTTAATTATATCCTAAACCCTAATCTTATGTTATTAGGAAAACAAGGTCTGAAATTCTCGAATTAGGGTTTGAAAACCTGAAAATCGGATTCTTTATTGAAAAACCTTTCCATCAACTATCCTTTGATGAACTATTGATTTACTGTGGTTTTACAGAAAACTGAAAAATCACAGAGCAGGATAAAGCCATGCTGGCATTATCCAAAACCTGCCAGCTTTGCCTAGATGGACCAACCGCAGGTGACCGTATGGCCTACTGGTACTTGTAACTGGTGCGTTTGGATAGAGCATCAAAAGACCCTAATACCCTTTCGGGGCGTGACAAGAAGAAATAGATCTCGGGCCTAAATCATGAATCGACCTCCTGATTCATCATTCTCAACCAGAGTACAACTGGGATACTCAGCGAGAGATCATTGACGGTAGATCAATCAAACTAACTCCTCGCGAGGCACTATGGTCAGGGACAAGTTCCCCATCGTCAGTGAAAGATCCCTGACTTGGGCAGTTTTTATGGTCTGGGACTCAGAACCACCTGCCTCCATAGCCCAGCAGAGCAGGAACATAGGAGAGGGCTCGACACACACAAACATAACAGGAAAACATTAACTAAAGTCATGAGAACTTTCGTCGAAGTCATGCGATCGTGTAAGAAGAGAAAACTGAGCCAGAGACGCACTGAGGAGCCGAGATGACAACCTTCGGTGAGCACCTCCACGGAGCTCTATAGGACATAGAAAATCAAAGATGACTAGGGCGGATTAACCACACAAAAATGACAAAAATGCTTCGTAGATGCTTACCTCACCTATGATTTAACTGTGATGGGAAGAACCTTAAGAACCAGACCGCTGCTGCTAGAGAAGAAACACGAGAAGGTCTTGAAGCTCGAAGATGCAAGGGATAAAATTGAGGTTAGAGGAGGGGTTTTTTAGGTCTATCGATCATTTTTGGCCCGTTTTATATAGGTTTGGGCATTGAGAAGACATCACATTAAACTAGGGCGGCAAGGAGAGTTTGAGCCACTTTGTGCGTTTCTTCATTAGGGCACAAAGTCCCTATGCACCCAGGCTCATTTGGGTCGGCTCAACGTTGCGATCTCAACAGTGAAGAAACCAAAAGAAACCAGATATTGTAGGGGCCAAGAGGGGTCGGACAAGGACTCACATCCAGGCCACCAGTTCTCGGTCTCCCACTCAAGGTAGGAGATGAGTTCGGAGCCCTTTGATGGGCATCTGACGGCCATGATGAAATCCGACAGTAAGAGTGCACATGACACTTAAATATTGAGAAATCTTAGGTCAGGTTATGAATATTTGATTGATATTTAACCAAAACTATACGTTTAACTTTCCAAATTGATTTTAAGGGTCAAATGAAGTCCAAATGACTTTAAAATTGAACCACAAGCTAATTAGGACCTCTAGAATCTCCTTAGACACTTAGATTTATGTTTTCATTAACTTTTGTTCATTAACCTCATATAGATCACTATATAATGTACATATTATTAAAAGGTGACATGGATGAAATTATCCTTTATTTAATGAGTTATTTGAGCCAAAATTAAGTTTATGAGAATATTTCATCATATATTAGACTAAGAGGTCCCATTGAATTCCATTTTGTTATCTAAAATCTTAAACTTGCAAGCTAGGGTTTCACATTAAGGTACATTAATAGATCTAGGATTTTTAGGATGTTACAGAAGGTGTAAGGTGTACCCTTGTGAAGCTTAAAGGAGAATACAACGATACATATGCAAATCCTAACCCTACTTACTGGTGTCTCTCTTATAGTGCAACCCATAAAATAGTAGCATTCTTAGGTTATGAGATAACTTGACTTATCTTTGCGACATGACTTTATTGTTACTCAAATTCATTAGGGCAGAAACCCTCTTTTTACCCATACTAAAGGTATGAAAGATCACCTACAAGAAGATGGATATAGATATGATTGGGCCCAAATGAAAAAGTTTTGAAGATCTAATGGTCAATATAACAAAATTGGAATGCCATTTAGCATAAGAGGTTGATTGTTGATTACACTAAATAAAGAATGAAAAGAAAAAAAATAAGTCAATATTTATTAGTTGATGGAGAATTTGGTTTCACCATAGTTACATATGTTCACTATCTCACTGCATCATAAACAAGTATGTAAAATTATCTAATTCTTTAGAATTAGGATTAGACCAAACATATATTTCTCTAAGATCGTCATCGCAATACCTAAGGTCATGTACTTGTCACCTCTAAAAATATATATCTAATGTTCTCATCAAGGGTCTAACAACAAATAATCAATATCCTAGATCCTAGGTTCAAATTTCTTTGCATTAAAATCTAATAAACATGAAACTGTCTATGAAACAAGATTGCAAGTAAAAAATGACTGATTCAAAAATATTAATGTTCATATGAGCTTAAACCTAGGTAATAGAACAAAATTCAATAGGAGGGACACACCCCACACCCTATAAAATTCACTACTCACTCTTCATGATAGTAGAAAGATCAATAAGAGAAAGTAACTAGATGGTTATCATCTTTGAGGAAAAAAGAGGTGCAACCATGGTGTGTGAAATCAGCTTTCATGCCCAATGATGTGGCTGATGAAAATACCAGTAGGGTAACACCCTGGAGGATGGTTAGGTTATCCATATTCCTTGTCATTGTGCTACTTGGTTCTGATCTACAAAGGAGTAATCGAGAGGTGGTAGTGATAGTTGAGGTTGTGAATGATGTTGTCAACCATGCCTCTTCCAAGATTGGGCCTTTGAGGACTAGCGTTGGGGGCATGGAGCATGGATCGAGTGAGCATATGACCTATAATGTCCTCATGGCAGTGCTTTCATGCCTCAAAACCTAAACTGAGTGATTTCCTAGAATGAAGACTAGGGGGGTGTACTTATAGGCCATAGGTGTAACGACCTCAGTTTTCATCAACCCCCAATTAAGGAAGGCCAAAACGTTGAGAGCCATTACCTAAATTTTTTCCAAAGATCTAGATTTTAACAAACAATACATAATAGCAAATAATTTTCATTTATTTCAAATATATCATTTATGTCTTCCTCCTTACAAGTTAACTTTAATGTCTTTAGGTAAATTTGTATTCCCATCATATCTTGATATCACCTTATCTAGTATGTACCTACAATGTAGTGAAACTAAAAGGGCGGATCCAGTGTAACAAGTTATATTGTGTACTAGGGTGCATGCAAAAGTGTATAAGTAAACCAACAACATATATTCCATAAAATAATTGCAAATAAGAACTGACATATTATTCACATTATCTTTTTTTATGTGATACTCATACTCATAGTGGCATTAGAATTGAATAGTATGTAAATAAGAATTCAAAATTTTTGTTGTTCAATCTTCAAGAAACACTCGACAAACACTGGAAAACTAATGTGTGTAGTCGTAGGCATAACCACATACCCTAATGGTGAGCCATCCAGATTATATAATTATACTTAAAGCATATTCAACCAATACAATAAACATATCTAAGAAAATTAAGCAATCAACTTTACTCTACATGTATGTAAATCCTAGAGTGTCACCATCTCATTAATTAGATTAAACCCTACTTGGGTCCTAATCTAGGTTTAGGTTTCCTTGGCATTGAGTTATCATTGAGGTTATGTTTGATATTCTAGTTCCCATTTTCATCGATCTAATGATTTTAAGAACACTAATTCATATTAGGTATACCCATGATGCTCATATCTACCATGTTATTGCATTACGAACACTTATATCAGATTTGTCACATTAAGGTTAGAGCAAGTTACATCATTTATGTTCAAGATCTTAATTACACATGTTAAGGATCACCCACTCTATAAATCTACTTTCTCATCATTATGATCAAAACCATGTTAGATTACTATTATAGTCCACAATATCATATAATAGCACAAAACAAGGGTTTTTAATGCTTTTAACATGATTCAGTTACAAATCTAGGGTATATGTGCTTTAATCATCTCTTTAACACATATTGTCACTACTTTTGAAAAGGGAAGCACAATAAGCCTTTAAATATATTTTATTTTTATTCCTCTTATTTTTCTCATCAATTTTCATATATGATTTGTCTACATCTGATCATCCTTGCAATTAGTATAATTATTACAAATTAAACCTTAATGGACCAATGGGACCATGCCATGTCAATATTATTCATTTTATCCAAATTTAGTCATGGATCCAATCCACCCAGTAATCTTACACCACATAGGATCTTACTAAGTGAGGTATCACTCATTTGTATAGGGTGAAATTACCCTTCTACCCATACACAATAACATGAATGTCACATGGATTCAAGGGACGAGTAGTAAGTGCACCTAGGGGATTATTCTACCCATCATGGCTACAAGAGAAGTAGCATGGCATGGTCAACATGGAGGTTGATACTAGGGTTCTCTTCACCCCAGCTAGTGGGAAGGATCGATCTAGCTTTGGATGACCCCAACGAGGGTGTCATGCTCAATCCCAAGTTGGGAAATGATCAAAGTGGGTGTCGTGGAACCTGTCAAGGTCAAGAATGACCATAGGTGAAACAGAGAGTGGAATAGGAAACTTACTTCTCCAAATGATTCTCTTGTAGGCTGAACAACTTACTGGTGGTTCGATGACAGGCTTTTGCCTCTTGTGACGACCTTGATCTAAACAACTTCTTGGCATAACTATTCAAGCTTCTGAGGTCGGAGAACACATGGGGGTCATCGGGGTTTCCATGCACCCAGACAAGGATCTTGAACTCCTTAGGGCCTCACAAGGAATCCCTAGGAAGGCTTTATTTGATGGAGGTGCTCCAAGATGATGGGTATGCGTTGAAGTTTCTCATAGAGAAGACTAAGTTCATCCAAGAGTTCTAGTGATCCTTACGAACAATTTGGAATCCTATCTCCTTTCTCTAGGGTGGAGGATGGTGTTCAACACTTTATATAAATGAAAGGTGTGGGAATAGTCAGTATTGGGCTTACCCTAGTTTGCTGGTTCAATTGGGGTTTTGAGCATTTTTTAGATTTAGCGAATTTTTCCTTAGATCAGGGCTTGTTGGATTCCTCTCCCTCTTCCAAAACTAATGGGAACTAAAATTATGAAAGAGGTGGAGAGGGGAGAGAGGTAGGTGGGGGAGGAAGTCATGGTTCATGTTGCACCTATTTCCTTTCTTGGTCCAACGTGGGAGATGAAATCATGGTTGGCATTCCCTAATCTAGTGTTGAGGTCATGTGTGCCACATTAAAGGGTGCATCGTGTTTACTTGCCAAAGTTGGATGTTATTATCAGATTTTCCAAAGTAAAACCTCATGTAATCATTGCATATATAACCCTCTCCTCTCGAATTCCTCCAACTAGCTCGAATTACCTTTTGGCTATGAAATTTGAAAGAAAGATCATTTCTAACTTTACCAACCTAAATAAAATTTTTTGGATTTATTAGAATAAGTTACCAAATCATGCTCTTTTGTTAAATTCTCAAATTAATTACCCACATTACTTGGTAAGTCATTTTTCTTTCAAAATTTGGAATTCTCTTCTTTTTACTGTTATTTCCAAGTATACAATAAGTCAGATCGATATATTATTGTTTAATGCCTCAAATATAGTGGTTCGAATTATGTCTATATAACTACTTTTTTAAGTATCTAAAACTCCTCATATCTCATTTTCTTTTGGAAACTTGCATATAATTCAATATTTCAGTGATTTAGTAAACAATAAAGCCATTATCCTTTATTTATGCATGAAAACTCTCTTTTCTAGAGTATTCCACATAATTCCATATTTAAAACACCACTTTAAAAAAATTCCTTTATTATTGGACATTCCACTCTTTCTTTTTCCAAAAGCATTATTAGATTATTGCAAATCACAAAACACACAAAAAAAATATTTCTTTAAATTGTTCCAAAAGGATTATTTCCAAAGCAAAGTCTGTTGGGCCTTTATATGGGCCATGGCTTGCACCCATGTTACTAAGGTGATTAACATTATTATTCAACCAATAATACTATTGTAGAAAATTATTTATCAAACCATGCTTTATATTCATATCATTCAATTTTATCAAAATTAAGGATTTAACATTCACCCCTCCTTAAAAGGAATTTTGTCCCCAAAATTCAAACCTAGCCTAGTTAAGATGATTGATAACTCATATTAGTTTTCAAACCTAAGGGTTAGAAACCCTAATTAGATATTTGATCATCTTTTATTGATATGCAAATTCCTCACATCGTCACGAGGATTGGCACTTGAATGCAATTCAAGGTATATCCACATCCTTAGTATTACACGATATCATATCTTGGTGATTACATTTTTCAATTGTGATTTTGATTTCACTTGGTGATCACTCTTTCACCAAGATTTACAACCTATTGTTTATTTATTTCCATATAATAATGAGGTAACACCTCCAACCTGAGATTATGTCATTTACTTTAACTTATGGTATTCATTTTCATATGTCAATTTTAAGCATAACATGTGTTTACCCAACCTCTCTCGCTCATAATGAGATGAAATAAGCACTTGACTCCAAACGAAATACAAAATTCATCGCATTACAAGAGCAGAGATGGTGTATAACACATTATCCTCAAATTTCATAGTGAAGTTAAATCATTATCAACATGACTCTAAACCATACACACATTTTAACTCATGAAGTCAAGTGTTCTTCACACTCTTGAGTTTGTGCACTACTCCTCTTAAGATTCCATTATTACATTACTTCTTTGTATCTTTTACATTTACACCTCATGTATTATGAGCCTTAACCACTTCCTTGAGATCTCTAGCAGTACATGTACTTTCGGAGTGATCTCATCCTTATGCATTTAGGTAGTTCCCCTCACATTCACCCATTGGCCACATGAACATCATGAAGGTGGCCAATCTCCTGATACACGGGCCTCAGGAAAAAATAGTTGTTACCTTCCGATTACAATGTCTTGTGCATTCAGGGAACAATCAACTCCTAATCCCATCAGTCTTGTGTACCTTCATTACTCCCTACTTGACCTTAGGATTGACTTAGGGCTCTACCCTTCCCAATAGTTTCTTTGAGATGTCACAACTTTAACCATTTTCATGCACATTATTTTCATATGTAATTCATTAAACTAGATTTCCTCCATCTCTTTTGATGTTCGTTATTCATTTTGTCCACTAATTGGGATCATGGTGACTTTCCATTCCAGACTTGGTCTCACACTATCATCCACTTCCTTAGTGACCTTTCATCATGTTCCTCGGAGATGGCATACTTGGTTTCAAATAATCATACTCAATGTATGTTCTTTCATATTTTATATCCTTATCTCTTTACACTTCAGGTTACATTTAAGGTTACCTCAATCTTTAAATAAATTTTATCATCATAGCCTTCTCGTGAAGGTCCTAACCTAGTGCACCTTCTTTGCTCCTAGGAGGAAGTTAGGCTCTCTAGACACATTTGAATCAAGGTCTAAGGTTTTGCCTCCCAAATAGGTCCTTTTTCCAACTCTTAGATGACCCACCCTAGGTCGGGAAACTGACCCTTAGGGTTAAATTTTCACTTTTATGTAACCTAATATATTGAACATATATTTTATATTGTAACCTCTCAGCTTGTATTTTCTTAATCTCCATGTATACCCACTCAATGGAGGTATTCATATGCACTCGTCGGGGGTGTTGGTATGTATGCCCATAGAGCCATTCGTATGATGATTGTAATGGCATAATTTGTAAATGATTTGAATATTAATAATAAAGGAAATTTCTATCTATATGTTTTAACTATTTTGAGATAATAGTATTACATGATAGATGTCTAGAGAATGACAAAACTCAATGATTTATGTCTTCAAGTACGTGACTTGAACAATGAGATAATATGGATGTTAAGAGTATGTACATTCTCACTAATGTCCCTAGTCGGTTGTTATCGTGTAAATAACCATAGACATCAATAAAACAAAAGACTAGAGTGTGTGTTGGTTGATGATAGAATCTCATCAGTCATGATATATGATATCAAACCAAGCACATAGATACATGTTAGAGAATAGTGTATCAGACAAACCCACCATAAGAGTGATGCATGGAAACCACAATGGTTAGTCATGATCATCTCTTATTGTATTGGTGGCGGCTATCGTTCTTAGACCTGAAATCACTACACTCATCACATGTGGTTGG
This sequence comes from Alisma plantago-aquatica, assembly GCA_963693085.1. NCBI lineage: Eukaryota > Viridiplantae > Streptophyta > Magnoliopsida > Alismatales > Alismataceae > Alisma > Alisma plantago-aquatica. The sequence continues at coordinate 926,260,552 of OY856411.1, read as the reverse complement.
GTACACTTTGACATCATCAAACGCAATCCTAAAACATGGGTTGTTATAATGGTGATGATTGGGTGACTTTGACACATGAGGACTTGACTATGAGTGATAGATATGGAATTTGTCCCTCCTAAGGGAGTGTGATATCCTAGCCACTTGAGGTGTGAGACTGAGAAATGCATGGCCATGCACATATAAGTCAATATATGATATTGAGCTTGCATATATCTCAGACAGTCTACTTTGAATCAAGAAATATGGATTGAACATTTGTACAGGATGACAAGTCCATGCCTTGAGTTCAATCTAGATATTAGTGAAAAAGGAACTATACATTCAATATAACACCAATAATAGATTGTAGGTTGAAAGTTATTCTCCAACTTTCCTTTTCACTTGGGTAGCACTGATGTGCGACTAGACACCACTCTTTTCTTTTGATGTCATAAGTTAGTTATGGACATTCACTGCCAATGTGAAATGGAACCTATAGGGTCACACACATAGGATTACCTTGGATGAGGAGTTTATCTATGAATGATTTTTAGATTGATTACTAAAGTGTTTAGGTACTCAATTAAATATTCAATCAATTGATTGACTCATAATCATCAAGTTCAAGTGTTGAACTAACTGATTAGAGTGTCATAATGATTGAGAACTACATTGATTGAGTTCCTCATAAGTTGGACCTCCAACCGACCGGTTCACTAGGTGAACCGATCAACTTATGGTCAGTGTGATGACCGGTTCACTTGGACTAAACGAGCAGTGTTGGATTTTCCCGATTTGTGAGAAAAAGTTTTTTGTTTCACTTGTTCAATTCAATTGGGACAAGAATTAATATTTGCATTAACGAGAAACAAATAAGGAAAGTCAATTGTGGGCAAGTCTGGGAAGTGAAATGACCGGTTCATCGGTTCACCTACCCAAATGGCCAGTTCAATTATGAATCGATCGGCTCACCTACCCAAATGATCAATTTAGTTGTGAAATGATCAGTTCTCTCACCATAGTGCAATTAGATCGTCGAAAATTTGGACCCTTCTACTCCTGCACATACTGGGAACCATGACCCTACCCTCTACTATAAATAGAGGGGTATAGGGGGCTTCTCTAAATACACAACTCAGAACAACAGTTTCTCTGCAAAGTTGTTGTTCTCTCTAGTTTTGGTAATCAAGAGAGCCCAAGCAAGTTCTACCCATCTAGGGAGGAACAACAAGGGAAAGACAACTGCTAGAAAAGTGACTGGTGGTGGGAGAGTGTATCGGTGACTAGTACACCGATAGAAGGGGATGACTCCTTCTAGTTTGTCCATCAGGATGACTAGAGTTCTCGGTGGTCTATGTGGACTATCTATAGAGGTGGGAGATTTCTGCCGCTTAGGAGGATGACCGTCAATCGCAGTCCGAGTCTACACCAAGAGTTGCAAAGACGTCATCGAAGACTAGGTGGTTGAAGACTGCACTAGCTGTGAGGTATTGTCACTGAGCAAGCCTGAGGACCAGGTATATCTTACTAAATCATCTTTCCTATTGCATAGTTGTGGATGCGATCTGCTGGTTATGGGTGTGTAATTAGATAAAAAAAATTTGTTTTCGATTCCTGTTCTATCCAACAAAACCCAACAATGGTATCAGAGCCACATCAACATACTATGCTTTAGGATTAATCGATATGATCATATTTTGGTTATTCACCATTACTTTATTGTATGTGATGCAAATACTTTAACTGGTTAGTGTGCATATCTGATTAAACACCACAAATACCTATATACATATATGATATGGTATATATATACAATCCATAAGTGTCGCCCTAAAATGGTTTTGATGGTGGATGTGTAGCGTGGTTATGGCCTATAAACCCCTATGTGTGTACTTGGTTGGTTGTGGTTGTTTATATCTCAGTCTATGTATCGAGTCCTTTCTTCTATTCTAGATGTAAATCGAGATAACTCGAACCTTCTCTTCTACCTTTGCTCCCCCCAAATGTAACTCGGGGTTTCCCAAAGATATATGTGAAAGTAGGATAGTTTTATTTCCTATTATGTCGAAGAATGATGGGTGCCCATACAAGCAATTGGAGGACCGAGATGACCGACTGATGGTGTGAGACAATCAGCTGGTGGTCTGACTAGGAGTACGACGAACCGACAAATAGACCGTCTGGAAGTGCTAGGCGATCGATTGGTGAAAACCAACCGACCAGACAGGAGGTGAGGCGGTCAGTCATAGGATGAGTTGATCAACCCAGAACAGCTAAAGCATAGATCTTCATTAACTACAGGTTGCTACATGTGATGTAGACCTAGATGACCATAATTCCTTATGGCTCAAGGAATTACAATAGGATGCCCATAATCATCACTTCATATACTTTTTTGTGGGATATATCATATATATGATGCGTACTATATATATATATGGTGATTGGATATGTATATCTATATAAATGCAAACCCCTCAATATAATATTAAGTTCTTAGATGCTTTCCATAAGCAGCACACATGAAAAGCTTGATCGACAAGTGTGGGCATCCCAAGAGTGGTGTGTTGTCTATCTCGTGGAAGTGTGATGGTAGTTGTGTGGGCCCGCCAAGTAGGGTGCACTTCTATGGTTTTGGCTTTTGGGTCAGGATTAACTAAGTGGTCTTAATGCGATTAAGCACTTAGAGGCATGTAGATGACCATGGCAAGGAGTTGTGCATATCATCTATCTAAGAATTGCATAAGATGTAATTAGTAAATGTTACCTACCTTAATAATTGATTATGGACGTTGGCGTTGGCTGGGTAATAACTCAATTGTTTTGGATCTTAGCTCACTAGAAGGTTTTACATTATAGTCTTCTGAATTGATGGTGAGGGCTATCAGTTTGAACAAAATAGTGGGAGCGATAATTAATTAAAGACCTAATTAATATTGTCAATTTTATTCAAATTAAATCAAAAGGAGTTTTGACAAATTGCAAATGTTTTTTCTTGTATAATCAAATGGAAAAGAAATCATTGTCGAAATCATACAAGTTAATTGAGATAAATTTCCATAACTAGTTAAGGACTATGAGAAGTTCCCTGCATATTCCTAAGATACCAGTGGTTGTAGAATCTACTCTATGTATGCCTAAGGAGTTGTTTGAATGCAAACTGGTAGAGGGAGATCTAGTTAGATCCAATATGTTCAATATGATTGGTCATATAGAACATCTAGAGAAATTGGGATTTCCTTTGGGTCAAGAGTTGGTCACGGATATGATTTTGCAATGTTTGCCTAAATCATATAGCATGTATATCAAGTATTACTATTTGGGTAACATGGCTAAACCGCTATCAGAGTTGCTTGACATTTTGACAAATGTTGAAGCACAAATGAAGAAGGATAGTTCCATGATGGTAATCGGTCAAATGGAGTCCAAGGACACAGGCACGGTAGAGAAGCATTCTCCCGCCAAACTAAAGTCCAAGTCTTCTGCACTCAAAATATGGAGAGGATTAATGGAATCAAGGAAGATGAAGCAAGGGATAGAGATCTTTACTTTAGGTGTATATGTGATTGAGATTAACTTTACTACTTCTTTTTCATGGGTACTTCATACCGGATGTAGATCACACATTTGTTCAAATGTGAAGTATTTGAAAAGAAGTAGACCTTTAGTGAACGACGAGGTTGAACTACGTGTTGCTAGTGGAGCAAGAGTTGTTGCTAGTGCTTTATGAACATTTGAGTTATCTCTACCAAGTGGGATAATAGAGTTATAGAACTGCTATTATGTACCTGCCATTAATAGGAATATCATTTCTGTAGCTTGTTTGGACAAGGATGGATTTGAATTTCTTATTAAGAATGGAAAATGTTCCATTTCTAAAGATGGGATCTTTTATGGCAGTGCCCCAATGTCTTATGGTCTATACTTGATATATCTACATACAAGTGTGACCAACGTATACACCAAAAAACTAAAACTCAACAACTCAAACCAAACATATCTTTGGCATTGTCATCTAGGGCACATAAATGAGAACCACATATCTAGACTCTATAAAGATGGATATTTGGACTCTTTTGATTTTGAATCAATAGAGACATGTGAATCTTGTTTGTTGGGCAAGATGACAAAGACTCTCTTCTCAGGTAAAAATGAGAGAGTGAGTGATCTATTAGGACTCATACATACTGATGTATGTGGGCCTTTTAGAACAAATGATTGGTTCAGTTATGAACCAATCGGCTCACCTGCCCAAATGATCTGTTTAGTTGTAAAACAATTAGTTCGCCTGCCACAGTACAATCAGTTTGTAGAAAATATGGACCCTTCTACTCCTGCACAGACTGGGAACCCTGACCCTGCCCTCTACTATAAATATTGGGGTATAAGGGGCTTTTCAGAACATACAACTCAGAACATCAGTTTCTCTACAAAGTTGTTGGTCTCTCTAGTTTTGGTAACCGAGAGAGCCCAAGCAAGTTCTAGCTGTCTAGGGAGGAACAATGAGGGAAAGACAATTATAAAAAAGTGACGAGTGGTGGGAGAGTGTGTCGGTGACTAGTATACTGATAGAAGGGGATGACTCCTTCTAGTTTTTTCATCAGTACGACTAGAGTTTCCAATGGTCCGTGTGGACTATCTATAGAGGCAGGAGATTTCTACTGCTCAGGAGAACGACCGTCAATCGCAGTCTGAGTCTACACTAAGAGTTGCACAAATGTCGTTGAAAACTAGGTGGTTGAAGACCACACTATCTATGAGGTATTTGTTGGTATGTATGCCCTGAGAGCCAATCATGGGATGATTGGTGGGATACATTAAGATTGATTTGATAAACATCAAAGGAAAGCTTCCAATTCTTTCTGGTTCAGTCATATGAGATAGTGATAGAATAGATTGAATGTCTAGAGAATGACAGTACTCAATGACGTATGCTTTCAGGTTAAGGACCTGAACGATGAGATCATACAGATGCTAAGAGTTTGTACATTCTTGTTATGTCCCTAGTTGGATGTCATTGTGGAAGGTAGATAGATAGCAATGACACATAAGACTAGATTGTGGTATTGGTTGATGACAGAATCTCATTAGTCATGATATAGAGATATCAAACCAAACACATAGGTACTTGTTAGAGAACAAGTGTACCAGACAGACCCACCGTGAGTTTGACACATGGAACCATGACATGGTAGTCACAGTCAGTACTCACAGTGATGGTGGTGAGTGTGATTCTTTGACCTGAAATCACTACACTCAACACATGTCGTTGGCCACACTTTGACATCATCAAACACAGTCATGAAACATGGGTTGTTATAAAGGTGATGATTGGGTGGATTTGACACATGGGGCTTTTGAGGGGTGAGTGATAGATATGGGATTTGTCCCTCCTGAAGGAGTTTGATATTCAAGGCCACTTGATGAGTAGGATTGAGATAGGTGTGCGCACGCATGTGTGAATCAGTATGTGATATTGATGTCATACATATCTCGTTCAATCTACTCTGAGATCAAGAAAGTGAATGAACGTTGACAGGATGACTGTTCCATGCCTCGAGTTCATTCGGGATATCGGTGACAAAGGAATTATACATTCGTTGTAACACCATTCACGGATTGTAGGATGAAAGTTGTTCTCCAACTTTCTACTTTCACTTGGGTAGCACTGATGTGTGACTAGGCACCGCTCTTTTCTTGTGAAGTCATAAGTGTTATGGACTTTCACTGCCAACGTGAAATGGACCTGCAGGGTCACACACATAGGATTTAATCTGGAAGAGGAGTTTTGTCCACAAAGCAATGTTTAGATTGATTACTAAAGGAGTTTAGTAGTTCAATTAAATACTCAATCAGTCGATAGCTCAATATCATATGGTTCAAGGTGTTGGACGCATTGATTGGAGTATCAGATTGATTGAAATCGCAATTGACTGATTTTGCCCAACCTGTGCTCCCAACCGATCGGCTCAAGTGTTGAACCCGTCGGCTGAGGTTGCTGAACTGGTCAGCCGGAGTGTCCAGGCCGATCGGCTCATGCCCAGGTTGAAATGACCGGTTCAAGAGTTGAACCGATCGGCTCAACTGGTGAAACCGAACAGTTGGGAAAGTCATGTCGGAAAGAATTTTCCTTTCATTTCAAATTGCCCAATTCGATTGGGAATATTATTGGTATTCGATACCAATTGGGAAAGAAACAAGGAAAGTCTTTTTGAGCCAGATTAGGACCATGAACCGATCGGTTTAGGGCACCAACCGATCGGTTGGAGTTCCCCAAATGGTCGGCTCAGGTCCAACCGATCGGCTCAATGGCTGAACCGATCGGTTCAGCTATGAACCGATCATTTCAGGTTGCGAACCAGTTGCTTTTTGTGGAAAATCTTGAACCCTTCTACTCCTTCTTTTAGTCCCGCATTGCCCGGGATGGAGAACCCTGTCCCATGACCCTCCTATATATATAGGGGTATTGGGGGCTTCTCAAAGAACAACTCAGTGCAACCAGTTGCTCTGCAAAGTTGTGGTTCTCTCTGGTTTTGGTAACCAAGAGAGAGCCCGAGCAAGTGCTTCCCGCAAAGGGAGGTGCAACAAGGGAAGGACAACTGCAGTTGCAACTAGAGGAAGGAGAGTGTGTTGGCGACTAGTACATCAACAGGAGGGTGCGACTCCTTCCACTTCCTTGTGGGACAAGGAGTGTGGAGTTCCAGGTGGTCCGTGTGGACTACTTCAGAGGTGGGAGGTTTCTGCCGCTTGGGAGGACAACTGTCATCTGACAGTCCGGTAGGAGGAGGAGTCGTCAGTCCCGGTGCGACCAGGAGCTGCACATACACCGTCCAAGACCTGAGGTGAAGACCGCGCAAGGCGCGAGGTATTGTCGCCTAGCAAGCCTCAGGACAAGGTATGATTCCACAAACCATCCTTTCCTATTATATAGACCTTGACGTGTTTCCTTGTTCCGGGTTTGAGGGAGAAATTTTTTTGTTTCCGCTGCCTTCTCTGCCTCCCCTAAAACCCAACAGTGGTATCAGAGCCACGTCAACTGGTCTATATTTTACGAATATCGATATGATCGATTTTTGGTTTGTCGCCTTTATTTATTGCATACGATGCAAATAATATTGGCTTTATGCATGTCCAATCCTAAATCCACAAATCCCAATTACATATATGATATGTATTATTAATGCACTCGATACGCATCGCCTTTAAACGAGTTTTGTGGTGGATGTGTAGCATGATTATGGCCTATAAACCCCTATATCTGTGTGTGGTTGTTTGTGGTTGCTTGTATCTCGGTCTGCTCACCGATCTTCCCTCTCCTATTCCTGATGGAACTCGAAATAATTCGAGATTCTTTCCTGCCTTTTCTCCCCCCGAATGTAAATCGGGGTTTCCCTTTTTAAGCAATGTATATTAGGATAGATTTGATTTCCTGTTTTTTCGAAGAACGGCGGACATCCTGACGGCAGCTGAGATGATCGGTTCAAGGCGTGAACCGATCGGTTGACGTTCCAGACGATCGGTTCAAGGAGTGAATCGATCGGTTGATGACCGGTTCGAGGAGCGATATGAGCGGGTGGCGGCCATGAAAAGATGCACGACGACCAGGTGAACTGATCGGTTGGAGGAGCCAACCGATCAGCTGGTGGCACCCAGCCGACCAGTCTGATGGCGAGCCGATCGTCTCATGTGATGAGTTGATCAAACCCAGAAAGATAAAGCACAGAGTTCATCTTGTACAGGTTGCATGAGATGTAGACCTAGATGACCGTGATTCCTCTTGGCTCGAGGAATCACATTAGGATGGCCATAATCATCGCTTTTATCATTTTGCATGTTTTATGTGGGATATAGCATGTATATGATGCATACTATATATTGTGGTGATTGGATATGTATATGTATATAAAAACCAAATCCCTCATTAAAATATTAAGTCTTATATGACTTCCATTAGCGGCACACATGAAAAGCTCGATCGACCAAGCGTAGGTTATGCCAAAGCGTGGTGCATTGTCTATCTTGTGGAAGTGTGAAGGGTAGACATGTAGGTTCTGCCAAAGCAGGGTGCATGTTTACCGTGTCAGCTTTTAGGTTAGACTTAACTGGTGATTCTTAGAGCGTCTAGGCCCAGAGGAAAGGAATGTTCATGGCAAGGTGTTGCGCATGTTCATTCATCAAGAGTTGCATATGATGCAATTGGCATGATGGCCTACCTAAATAGTCAAGATTGTGGGCGATCAGCCAAAGCTGACTCATGACTTGATGAAATATGGATCTTGCCCACTAGAAGGTTGTACGCTACAATCTTCCAAATTGATGATGAGGGCTATCAATTTGAAGTAAAATAGTGGGAGTGATAATTAATTAAAGGCCTAATTTTATCGTCAGATTTTCAAATCAATCAAATAAGTCAAAAAAGAGTTTTGGACTAAAATTGCATATATTTCCTTTTGTTAAAATAAATGGTTAATCAACAAATCACTTTATTTGCGATCGGTCTTTGAGACCAATAAATTAAATGGGAATAATTCCACGACTGGTTAGGATGATGAGAAGTGTTCTCAAAGAGAGAAAGCTCTAAATCCTAGTTATACCAGAACCAGATGAACTCGATCCCACCATATCAATGGCTGAAAGTATGCTTATGGAAGCATACCGAGGATGACATTGATGAGGAGTGCTTGATGTTGTATTCTCTGAACTATGAGTTGCAGAGACAACATGAGACATATGATATCTCCAAGACACTGTCCTAGTATGTCATGACAGAAGGAGATCCAGTAAGGTATTCACACACTCAATGTGATTGGGTATGTGGAAAACCTAACTAAGAAGGATTCCCTCTGAGCCAAGAGTTGTCTATTGGTATGATACTGCAAATGTTGTGATAATCATACAATTCATGATAAGCTACAACATGAACAACATTGAAAAGTGTTGACAGAGTTGTTGGACATGTTGTGGATAGTAGAGGCAAAGATGAAGAAAGACAAACCATGATCTTTGATATGATCAAAGAGAAAGGTAATTCTTAAGGGCAAGGATAAGGGCAAAGCAAAGAAGTGTTCTGATGCTAGCCAGCAGTCCAAGCCGTCTTCAGCCTCAAGGCACATGGGGAAAGGGTGTATGAGGGATTGCCCTCTATATCTGGAAGAACAAAAGAAGATGAAGGAGGGGATGGAAATCTCCACCTAAGGTATCATGATATGAACCGCTTCTTTATCTGAGGTATATGATACCAAGATATGGATATGCCATATATGATATGCAATATCTGCAAAGAAGTGATGGCCTTTGTGAAAGGACCAAGAAAGAAGTACCCATCATTGGAGCAAGTGTTGCTGTCATAGATAGGAGTATCTTTCAGTTTATTTCAGCCTAAAAGGCACAAAATAGAGTTGAGAACTGCTATTTCAATTTGCCAATAGATAGAAACACTTTATTTTTGCATATTGTATGACAATGATGGCAATTAATAAAGTTGATGTTTCAATCTTAAAGATATGATCTTTGTGGCAATGCCTTATTTATCTTGTGATACATGGTATGCATAAGATAAAATGATACCTAAAGTTATTGATAACTCAAACAATCAAATTAGCATCAATCATGAGAAATTCATTTCTAGTTTCCATGTGATGGATAAATCTAGACTCTTTTGGTTAGAGAACCAGTAAGAGACATGAATATCTTGGACATGATTAATCAATCTTCACTAAAGGTAGTGGGAGAATGATTATCCAATTAGGTATAATACATGTGATGTATTTGCGTACCTATTGGAGTAAATGCTAATACTTTAAAAGGTGTTTAGAGAAATTCCAATATGAATATCTTGAAGTGTTCAAGATTATCATAGATGAAGTGCAAATTTGGTAAAGTGTTAATTCTTGATGAGATCAATGAATGAAATACTTGGACCAAATGTTTGAGATCCTTATGAGTGATTATGATAATGTATCATAGTGAACTCATGATTAAGGCATGGTGATGTCTAAATCAAGAAGGAATCATACTCTAAGGAGTTATAGAATGATTATCAAATAACAGAATTCTTCTTAATAAATGAATACCCCACACTAATAAAGGACATTTGAGAATCACAAGGAGTTGTGAGTTCTTATATCCTTAACAAATACACCTCAATTATCTATGTGATGAGTGGTTCATGTGATGAGTCAACTATATGAGGAACCGAATTTTGAGTTATGATCATTACATCCTAAATGATTTCCATGGGAACCATAAGGTATGACCTTGATGGTAGCACCCATTGGATGAAATCCATAAGTGCAAATAAGTCTTAAGTGTTAAGACACATGGATAACATTTTGAGAATGATGATGCTTGTTGATTGCAACTTAATGACTAAGACATTTTGCATATGGATACTAAAACCGCATTCCTATGAGGAATAAAACAAGGATGTGTACGTGACACAACCTATAAGGTTTATGAATCCACTAATGCAAATGAAGTCTATAAGTTACAATGGACTAATCAATGTGATTGATTGAGTACAAGCAACTCAAAATTAGATCTTTGCTTTGATGATATAGTCAAAGGGTTTGACTGATATGTCAAAGATAAAGAAGGGATTTGTGATTTCGTGGGAGCGTATTCACATTCCACATATCGATGTGAAATGGAAATGTTCTAGAATGGAAATCCAAAGTGGAAATTATCTTTAAGGAAGATAGAGATGTTTCCTATGAGATAGGAATAGAGATATATAGAGATAGTTCTCGAAAACCTCTTGACCTGGAAAAGAGAGAGCATACATTGGCAATCTGTACTGAAGGGTTCAGTGTACATAGATTCAGTGGGAGAAAACTTGTCCATGTTACATGGAGTTAGTATCCCAAGGCCAAGTGTCCAATTCTTATGAAGAATGGGAACACTAAGAATAGATATGGATCTATCATGTATGTAATCATCCCATTATCTTGCATGTATGGACATGGCAAGAATAAAATGCAGTCATCATCTTGTATGTAGGACATGACAATATGATGTGCTCATCCTGATAACTCGTATGTGGGACATGACGAGTGGATGTCTGTCTACTTCCAGTAAGGGTTACTAGAATAACATAAGAACTTGATAAGTACTTGAGAAGTACTAGTTCTATGGAGATAAGGAAGAGTTCGATGTAAAGAGTTACATTGATGCAAACTTCTGAAAGGACAGAAAATTAATCGCAAAATATACATAGGATGTATAAAAATGAAAGTTTGTTGATAATTGGAAATGTTCCAATAAAGCCGTTTAAAAGGAAATGCCGAGTATCCATGTGTTAGAGAACAGTAGTGGATACTATATGGATCTGGAAGTTCATGAGATGAATTTATAGATATTCCGGTCATTGATGACAAGTATGGAATCCTTGATCATGCAATGTGGCTAAAAGGTTGGCAAAGGAATACTAGATCGCATATTACGGCAACTCCGTCTCATACGTGTGACGTACAGTGAAGAGATGTGAGACATGCAGTTAATACCGACTTTGGCAAGGTGTTTCCATTACTCACTATGTTGGCACTAGAGCACAGTAACATGTGGGACATGTTTGAAGATCACTATGAATATGATTCAAGAGTGATTGGCTCGCAGTGCAAGTAGGAGTCTGTTGGTATGTATGCCCTGAGAGCCAATCATGGGATGATTGGTGGGATACATTAACATTGATTTGATAAACATCAAAGGCAAGCTTCCAATTCATTCTGGTTCAGTCATATGAGATAGTGATAGAACAGATTGAATGTCTAGAGAATGACAGTTTTCAATGACGTATGCTTTCAGGTTAAGGACCTGAATGATGAGATCATACAGATGCTAAGAGTTTGTACATTCTTGTTATGTCCCTAGTCGGATGTCATTGTGGAAGGTAGATAGACAGCAATGACACATAAGACTAGATTGTGGTGTTGGTTGATGACAGAATCTCATTAGTCATGATATAGAGATATCAAACCAAACACATAGGTACTTGTTAGAGAACAAGTGTACCGGACAGACCCACCGTGAGTTTGACACATGGAACCATGACATAGTAGTCACAGTCAGTACTCACAGTGATGGTGTTGAGTGTGATTCTTTGACCTGAAATCACTACACTCAACACATATCATTGGGCACACTTTGACATCATCAAACGCAGTCCTGAAACATGGGTTGTTATAAAGGTGATGATTGGGTGGCTTTGACACATGGGGCTTTTGAGGGGTGAGTGATAGATATGGGATTTTTCCCTCCTGAGGGAGTTTGATATTCAAGGCCACTTGATGAGTAGGATTGAGATAGGCGTGCGCACGCATGTGTGAATCAGTATGTGATATTGATGTCATACATATCTCATTCAATCTACTCTGAGATCAAGAAAGTGAAAGAACGTTGACAGGATGACTATTCCATGCCTCGAGTTCATTCGGGATATCAGTGACAAAGGAATTATACATTCGCTGTAACACCATTCACGGATTGTAGGATGAAAGTTGTTCTCCAACTTTCTACGTTCACTTGGGTAGCACTGATGTGTGACTAGGCACCGCTCTTTGCTTGTAAAGTCATAAGTGTTATTGACTTTCACTACCAACGTGAAATGGACCTGCAGGGTCACACACATAGGATTTAATTTGGAAGAGGAGTTTTGTCCACAAAGAAATGTTTAGATTGATTACTAAAGGAGTTTAGTAGTTCAATTAAACACTCAATCAGTCGATAGCTCAATATCATATGGTTCAAGGTGTTGGACGCATTGATTGGAGTATCAGATTGATTAAAATCGCAATTGACTGATTTTTCCCAACCTGTACTCCCAACCGATCGGCTCAAGTGTAGAACCGGTCTGCTGAGGTTGCTGAACCGGTCGGCTGGAGTGTCCAGGCCGATCGGCTCATGCCCAGGTTGAAACAACCGGTTTAAGAGTTGAACCGATCGACTCAACTGGTGCAACCGACCAGTTGGGAAAGTCATGTCGGCAAGAATTTTCCTTTCGTTTCAAATTGCCCAATTCGATTGGGAATATTATTGGTATTCGATACCAATTGGGAAAGAAACAAGAAAAGTCTTTTTGAGCCGGATTAGGACCATGAACCGATCGGTTCAGGGCACCAACCGATCGGTTGGAGTGCCCCAAACGGTCGACTCAGGTCCAACCGATCGGCTCAATGGCTGAACCGATCGGTTCATCTATGAACCGATCATTTTAGGTTGCGAATCGGTTGCTTTTTGTGGAAAATCTCGAACCCTTCTACTCCTTCTTTTAGTCCCGCATTTCCCGGGATGGAGAACCCTATCCCATGACCCTCCTATATATAGGGGTATTGGGGGCTTCTCAAAGAACAACTCAGTGTAACCAGTTGCTCTGCAAAGTTGTGGTTCTCTCTGGTTTTGGTAACTAAGAGAGAGCCCGAGCAAGTGCTTCCCGCAAAGGGAGGTGCAACAAGGGAAGGACAACTACAGTTGCAACTGGAGGCAGGAGAGTGTGTTGGCGACTAGTACGTCAACAAAAGGGTGCGACTCCTTCCACTTCCTTGTGGGACAAGGAGTGTGGAGTTTCAGGTGGTCCGGGTGGACTACTTTAGAGGCGGGAGGTTTCTGCCGCTCAGGAGGACAACTGTCATCCGACAGTCTGGTAGGAGGAGGAGTCATCAGTCCCGGTGCGACCAGGAGCTGCACAAACACCGTCCAAGACTGGAGGTGAAGATCACGCAAGGCGCGAGGTATTGTCATCGAGCAAGCCTCGGGACAAGGTATGATTTCACAAACCATCCTTTCCTATTATATAGACGTTGACGCGTTTCCTTGTTCTGGGTTTGAGGGAGAAAATTTGTTGTTTCCTCTGCCTTCTCTACCTCCCCAAAAATCAACAGTATTATCACTGAGGAAGCCTTAGGATCAGGTATATCTCACTACACCATCTTTCCTATTGCATAGTTGTTGATGCGATCTGTTGGTTATGGTTTGTGGTTAGATAAAAAAATTTTGTTTACACTGTCGGTTCTATCCCACAAAACCCAACATGGGGTGTGTTCAATAAATTACCCACTCATTGGGGGTGGTCTCAATGGCTTACTCACTCATTGGGGCATACCCACTCACTGGGGGTATTCTTTATCCATCTATTTCTCCAGAGATAGCATTAAGGTGATGAGCAAATTATAATCATAATTTTCATTTTCATGTATAACCAATGTTACTTATGTCCCTTGTGTATATTCAAATTGTTCACATGCATCATGCATGAATTCCTCCACATCCATGCATGGGAGGATGGGTCACAAAAACGTATTTATTTTTCCTATTTCCTCTTACCCTAAAAGTTTTCATATTTTCAAATGTATATTTTTTATTGCAACTTCTCGACCATTATTCTTTTCATTTCATAACGAGCCCTCTCTTTAGTGGAGCCTCTTTATGGGAAACCTCTCTAAGGGTTTTAGTTCTTCTAATGGATGTTCATAACCTTCCCATTCCTAGGCTTGGTTTATCATAGAGGTCTTCCTTTCCCAGCTTGGCCTATTGGTGACCTTCTTTTCCCATCTTAGTCACTAGTCATTGCAATGACCTACTTTCATATTGTCCTTCCTTTCCTAGTTTGGCCTATTGGTGACCTTCCTATCCTAGCTTGATCAGTGGTTATTGCTATGAATTCCTCTTATATTGGCCTTCCTTTCCCGAATTGGCCTCTTGGTGATCTTCCTATCCTGGCTCGATCACCATTCACGGTAATGACTATCTCTTATATTGTCCTTCTTATCCTGTCTTGGCCTATTGATGTTCTTCCTATCTCAGCTTGATCACTTGTCATTGCACTGACTTTCCTTTCACCCGATGCTCTTTAAATCACCATAGTATTTCATTATCCGAGCAAGTTATATCCATAAAATGTGTTGTTCATAGGTTGCTTATGTTTTCTTAAAACCCATCTTATTAATGCCTTGTTCTATATGCACACATGCATGGAAGACTATGCGATCAAACTCGTTAATATTTTTTTCATTTCCTTTCACCCTAATTAGGGTTCACATGGGTAGTGTTCTCTATTTCATCCACACTACTTGCCATTTCACAAGATTAGGGTTAGGTTATACTATATCCTACCCCTTACGATTTCTATGTCCCTTGACCCACTAAGGTTTTCAAAACAAACCCTAGTCTCATCCAATATTTATCCTTGTAAATCATAAAAACATTTTTCTTTACTTTATCATTATTTACGCATTGCATGTACATTATGAGTCCAGATTACCTATAGATTAATTGGCAGAGGGCTTAACCTACTTCTTCTCAAAAACCCTAACTTCACATGAGGAGGGATGTTCCCTTTAGGATTTATTAAGAAAGAGTGTGAGAAGTGGATTAATGAAGATGAGAAGGAACCTAAAGGTATTTTACTTTAGGCAAAACATTTCAACTTTGGTCATGTAGGATACACATGATTGGGAGTCCTCGTAAATTGACTAATGGGCCGGAGAAAACTTTTTCCAGCCTTCGGGTCATGGTTCCTACTAGACACCATTGTCTTTAGAAAATTGTTCTAATAATTCTCTCATATTTCTACAGATTACATAAAATAATAAACTATTACATATTATTTGAAAATTCTTAGACTCTGATACAAAATGTAATGACCTCACTTTTCATCATCCCCCCAATTAAGGAAGGCCAAAAAGATTAGAGCCATAACCTAAATTTTTTCCAAGGATCCAAATGTTAACAAACAATAAATAATAGAAAATAATTTCCATTTATTTTAGATATATTGTTTACAAGATGTTCCTCTAGAACTTACATAACTTTTCATCATCAATATTTTACATATGAGAACTACATGAGAAGAAGTATCTATGTAATCCTCCATACAAGTTAATTTTATTGTCTTCAGGTAAATTCGTATGTCCATCATATCTTGATATCACCATATCTAGCATGTACCTAAAACATTATGAAACCAAAAGCACTGATCAACATAACAAGTTATGTTGTCTCTATGGGGTGCATGCAAAAGTGGGCAAGTAACTAACAACATATATTCCATAAAATACTTGTAAATAAGAACTGACATTTTATTCACATAATATTTCTTTATGTGATACTCATAATGGAATTATAATTGAACAAAATGTATGTAAACATTCAACAATTTAGTTGTTCAACCTTTGAGAAACACTCAGAGAACACTATCAAACTAATGTGGGTAATCATAGGATTAACCACATACCTTAATGGTGATCTATGCAGATTATGCAGTTATACTTCAAGCATATTCAATGAATCTAATCAACAGATCTAAGAAAATAAAAAAATCAACTTTACTCTACATGTATGTAAATCCTAAAGTGTAACCATCACATTAACTAGATTAAACCCTACTCGGGTCCTAATATAGGTTTAGGTTTCCTTGGCATTCAGTTATCATTAGGTTTTTGTTTGATATTCTTGTTCTCATGTTCATTGATCTAATTACTATAAGAACCCTAATGCGTATTAGGTGTATCCATGATGATTGTATCTACCATGGTATTGCATTAGGAACATTTATATCCTATTAGTCACACTAAGGTTATAGCAAGTTACATCATTGATGTTTAAGATCTTAATTAGACATGTTAAGGATCATCCACTCTATAAACCTTGTTTCTCAGCATTATAATCATAACCGTTTGAGATTATCATTATAGTCCACACTATTAGAAAATAGTATAGAAGGTATGTTTTTAATGTTTTCAATTTGATTAATATACAAATCTAGGTTTTATTTGCTTTAATCAACAATTTCAGACTTATTCGAACTAATCTTGAAAAAGGAAACATAATCCTAATTTAATCATATTTTATTTGGATTCCTCTTGTTTTTCTCATTAATTATTATATGTGTATTGTCTAATTTTGATCAACCCAACAATTACTATAATTATTACAAATTAAACCTTAATGGACCAATGGTAGCATGACATGTCAACATTATTCATTTTATCTAAATTTAAACACAAATATGATCCACCTAGTAAACTTACACCACATTGATGCTTACTCTGCACGGTCCATCCCTTTTGGATAGGGTAAGATTACACATCTAACCATACACAGTGACATGAATTTCACATGGATTTGATGGCAGAGGAGTAAGTTCACCTAGTGGATTCTTCTCCCCGCCATGGATACGAGAGAAGTATCATGACATGGTCAACATGGAGGTTGACTTCAAGGTTCTCTTAACCCCATCTAGTGGTGAGGATCGATCTACCTTCGGTTGACCCCGATGAGGGTGTCATGCTTAATCCCAAGTCAGGAGATGGTTAGAGTGGGTGTCGAGGCACATGGTAAGGTCAGGAATGACCATAGGTAAAATAAAGACTTGAATAGGAAACTTACTTCCCAATACGATGTTCTTGCATGGTGTACATCTTCCAGGTTGTTCAATGACTAGTTTTTTCCTATCAAAACAACCTTCAATGATCTAAATTAACTTCTCAACATGAATCTTTAAGCTTCTAAGGTAGGAGAACACATGGGGTCATCGGGATTGCCAAGTGCCCAGACAAGGATTCAAATGCCTTGGGTCCTTGCAAGGAAGCCCTTGGAAGGCTAAATTGGATGGAGGTTCTCCAAGGTGATGAGTTTGCATGAAGTTTCTCAGAGAGAAGATGAAGTTTGTCTGGGAGTTTTGGTGCTCCTTACAAGCAATTGGGCATCCCTTATCATTGCTCCAGGATGGACGATGGTGCTCTACACTTTATATAGATGAGTGTGTGTGGGAACATCTGATATTGGGCTTATCTTAGTTTTTTATATCACCTGGGGTTTTGGGTGTTTCATAGACTTAGAGAATTAATCATTGTATTAGGGCTTACTAGATTAATCTCCCTCTCCTCAAACTAATGGGAAAGAAAATGAGGAAATAGGTGGAGAGGAGAGAGAGGTAGGCATGAGAGAAAGTCATTGCTCCTATTGCACCTGTTTCTTTTCCTGCTCAAAGGTGGGAGACAAAATCATTGTTGTCATTTCCTGATCTGACAGTGAGGTCATGTGTGTTGCATTAAAGGGAGCAGGGTATTTACTTGTCAAAGTTGTATGTCATTATCCAATTTTCCAAAGTAAAATCTCATCTAATCATTACATATAGGACCCTCTCTCCTCTCAAATTCCTCCAACTTACTAGGATTACCTTATGTCTATTAAATTTGAATGGAAACTTCATTACTAACTTTCCCAACGTAAATAATTTTTTTGGGATTTATTAGAAGTTACATAGACAAATCTTATTCTTTTGGAAAATTATCTAATTAATTACTCACATTAATTGGAAAGTCTTTTTTCTTTCAAAATCTAGAATTCCCTTTTTTTATTATTAGTTACAAGTATGAAAAAAGTTAGATTGAGATATTATTGCTTGATGCCTCAAATATTGTGCTTCCAATTATGACTAGATAGTTACTCTTTTAATTATCTAAAACTCCACATATCTTATTTTCTTTTGGCAACTTGCATATTATTCAATATTTTAGTTATGTAGGAAACCATAAAGCCATTGTCCTTTGTTTATGCATGAAAACTCTCTTTTCTAGAGTATTCCACATTATTCCATATTTAAATGCCAATTTTCCATTACTTATAGTCATCCTTTTATTATTAGACTTTCTACTCTTTCCATTGCCAAAATAAATATTGGATTATTGCAAACCACAAAACACACAAAATTTCTTTTATCTCATTGACTTATGCTCAATGATTATTTGCAAAGAAAAGTCTATTGGTCCTTTATATGGGCCATGGGTTTCACCCATGCTACAAAGGTGATTAACATTATTATTCCACCAATAATACCATTGTAGATTATTATTTATCAAACCATGCTCTATATTCATGTCATTTAATTTTACCAAAATTTAGGATATAATAATATGTTAGGGTTTGGAGGTCTCAACATTATTTTCATGGAATGACTCTTCATATTCCACAACATGGTGAAGAACAGCCTACTCGGCACATCAAGCACTAGAGTGGCATCAGGCAGTAACTTGAAATTGATTGATGCATGGTATTGGGCACGGACATGCCATTGTCAAGTTGTGATGGCATAGACATGAGCAAGAAGATGTTAAATAAGCTGCAAAATGAATGATTCACATCTTTTGACGTAGCATTATGACCAATGGGGAGCATCATGTTGATAGGTAGGAACGGATGCTCAATGAGGAACATCAATCAACTCAAGAAGTCAGAGCTTAGTGGTCAATGCCAGTAGATTATTGCGTCAATAAGATGGCTACTTTGTAACATAGGCTAGAGGATTGTGTGGCCTGTTAGGGGTAAGTGTGTTGTTGGTGCTTGATTGATAGGAGGAAACATGGAATATAGCGTAATGCAACATGCGCAATGCAAGGCATCGGTGAATGCATGTCGCAAAGGTATGTGCTTCCTTGATCAATATGGTGTGTTGGACAGGGCTTCACAGGGGTTGATGCAGTGCATCAGGCATGGATTTGGTCCCAAGGAATGGTCAAAATGTTCCAAAAATAGGAAAGCACAACTTGCACTGGTGTGTAGATATCAAGATCAAGCATGCCATAGATGTGAATATATTACCTAAAACCTAAAAAAATAACAAAAAAAATTACAATAATTTCTAAATCTAGAGATATGAAATATAAATGCATATTGAGTTGAAAACATGACTAAAAATGGTATTTAGTACCAATTCATCACTTTGCACATGCCTTGATGAAACAAGTACCTCTAAATAACCTGATGGATATACTGGGATCCCCTTAGTGAATGTTATAGGCTATATGATTCATTAGCAATCACCTTTGAACTTCATTGGATGATAGTAAAGGATAGCATGGTGAATATTAGTGATCTTGGTCTTAGATAGATGAATACGGTATGAATTTATATTTTGCATGGTTAAACCTAGCATTATATAAAAACACTTACACACCTAAGTGATAGATTAAATAATAAAGTATAAAACATAATTTTTGAAGACTCATAATTAATTGTGGATTTTTTGTATAATCCTATGTGCTGATGCATACATTATTTCCTTATATCCCTAATTCATTTATCTTATTCAAATAACAAGTCTAAAAATGCCTAAAATGATGATTAATCGATTAATGCTTGAACTTTCCTTAATGGGCCAACATGAATAAAATATACATACTTGGGAATTGCTTTATATCTATTTAGATTAGAATGTAATTACATGGCTTTGGAATGATAGAAGTAAAAGTCTCCTATGGTTAGATAATACCAAATACAATCTAATTGATAAGTAATTGAGTTGAGCGTTAAAGAGAGTAACACATAGGCTAATAATATTAATGGACCATAATACCTTTGGTAACTACTTAAATGACCTCAAAACTAGAAATTAACAAAAAAATATTAGATTATGCCTGCCCAAATTAATATAGGGACCAAGTTCCATATTAGTTGGATGATTCTTACCACCCTGATGTTATTACAAAATGAAATGTTCAAACAATCAATTTTTATATAGTTGAATGTTGACTTTTTTGTAGTTACCATGATTTTTAGTGTGTTAGTGCTATTTTAGGAAGATACATAGTAGGATCTTTCCCTAACCATCAAGTTATACATTAAGGAGGAGACTTATCTCCTATTTCCATCAAGAATGGATCTTGAAGGTTAAAAAAGGGGGTTAATAAACAAATCTAGTATTGTGCCACTTAAAATACAAGGTTGCTTTGTTGCAAGATGCTTAAAAGGATAATGAATTATATATGTAAGTAATGGACTAGTTAGTAAAACATAAAAGATCAAAGATTAATGGTGGTTCTTACCTAAAATTTCGTAGCTTGACTACCTAGTTCTTTGCCAACTAATATATTTCCACATAAGTTTTATTACTTTTTCTATAGTAATACAAGATACCATTCTCGATATCTTTTGTTGATCAAGACCAATCTCCTTTTTAATAGAAAGGGTGACTTTCACCTTCTTTGTGGGATGTTGGAAGACCACCCTCTTGAAGAAGATCACAATCTCCTTCACCACCTTTGCAGAAATCCTTCTTGCAAGATGTAGCTCAAATAACTCCTTCACACCCTTCTCACAATAAGTAGCATGAAGCAATAAACCAAAATGGGAAACAAATGGGAAAAAAGATATTACAATTCCATCTCACAGATATATAAATGTAGAATTATGGAACAAGTTTTGATGAACTCCATAAGATTTTTTCAAGGTTATATATGTTGTTCGACACTGGAGATGTACTGAGGTTAAACTTAATTGGGAGCAGCTAAATGTAGCAACCCGAGATTCTAACCTTGAGAGATGGAATGTGCAAGAAATTTTTAAGTGTTCTTTGGGGTCTATATTCACTCATATATATAAAAAATGTTTAGAAATAAAGATAGATCTGGAGAGTGTTTATATTGTAATGTTTAACTAATAATTATTGAATAGATTGTGGGGTTAAAATGGCTAATTGCATACTAACTGAAATTTTCTAAAGGCTCGCAGTCACATTATAGTTTGAATGAATGACTTCCCCATTGACTTTCAATCTGACCAAGAATAAGTACCAGGCAAATTTCAATTCACCCAATAATCTACATGGACAAATAATTCCTAACTTTTGGATAATGGGTCAATTAGTTTTTACAATAAATTCTACCCATTATAATGAGTGTATACAAGGGTAAAACTATGTTTATGATGGTGTTGGTCATTCAACACTTGTTCTTACTAGGTTTTCAATCAAGTTGCAATCATCACCAATTCAAATCATAAAATTAGATACAAATAAACTTTCTAGCATCCATACACATATTTACAACACTTCTTTGACATAGAATCTTATCTAACTTCCTTGATTACCTGAAACATGTTATTTACACATATGTAACATTAATGGGAAATATTTTTCTCATCAAAATAAGAGTGCAACGTATCCAATAAGCCAATAACCCATGGACAACTATTTCTAAAATATAAATGTGAGATACCCAAATTAAGAACATCATATATTTGATTTTGTATGGAAATAATATATATCTTATAAACTTTTGTCTTCATTTGTCAAAGTCAAAAAGTAGGGCATCCTTACCAAGTCTTCCCCTTAAGGAGACACTACTCCTCAATAAGATAATCATTTTAAACATAGACAACATATCAAACCAAGAAAATATATCCTAATTGAATAGAGATAATTTAAATAATAAGGCATGTCGGTACATATCCACTATCCAATCAAGGAAAAGGAAGTAAAGTGTCCCATTAATGAGAGTAATGTGAAGTGGTTCAAGATAATGTGATCACATTAACTATAAAAATATCAAGAAATATACTCTAATACAATATTAAGGAATGGAAAGTCCACCATTGATATAGATGTCCATGAAAATCCAAATTGTAAACTTTCTAAACAATATTTAAATACCAAATTAAGGAATTCTAAGTTCTCCATGATAGACAGATACCATAAAATTTGTAGAGAAAATAAAAACCATCTCCATACAAATATTAAGGGATGTTAAAACTACATTTGGTATAGAGAAGCCATTAATATAGAGACCTACAATAGATGGGAAAATATATCATATAGGTTGAGCACCCGCTTAATCACATAGTTATCAAAAATAAGATACAACCAAATAAAAACCTATCCAAATGGAGATATCCATTTAAAGAACTAAAAGGACACTTGCAACATCTACAATAAATCATCTCTAATCCTTATATCATAGGAACATTCAGAAAACCATATTTAAATACGATCTGCAACATAGTAAAAAAACTTGAGTATCAACATTTTGGTCCATCGAGATTTATTTTGACTAAACTATCCTTCCGTCAATTTCCATGTTTGTCGAGGCAATTTTCTAGAAAAAATATTCGATAGAGATACAAACCTCTATAAAATGAGTACATAGAAATGCAAATTGAAAAGCTAAAAACTAATATCAATTAAAACTAATGGAAAACTAATAAATATTTCATTATAAATATATCTAATTAAGCTCATGATCACACATAGCCTCCTCTAGAGAATGTTTTTGAAACCCAAACCATTTTTTCATTAATGTTTTTTTCTTGAAACGAAAAGAGGAAGCATACTCACCCAATCTCCCACATACTAAAAATTAAAATGTTTAATGGATAAATAAGAACTAGCATTTGATTCAACAAATATCGGTCGTTGCTTCTTCTAACTATTTTTATTTTGGGGGAGCATATCCAAGACCACTTGTACCTACATGGCCATTGTGAGATAAAAAATATTATTCAATATATTTTTACTATTAGAAAATTTATGTAAAAATCTCTTAAGATATAATGCAATTTATATCTATTTTTCTTATATATTTTTTATATTTTCCAAAAAAACTCAACAAGTCAATAAACTCATTTTCAGAAAAGGTTGAGAGACATACCTCAATATCTTCACCATGTGTACCATCTTATTCGTGTTCTCATTTTCATCATGTTTGTCTAAGACGCATTCAGCCACATGATGGAAAGCTTCTACCACATCATTTAACCTTGGATTCAAAGAAGAGTACTAAGAAGCATGACATGCCTTCTTATCTTCCTTCTATTTCTTCTTTATCTTTGTCTTCTTGAGTTAGTGAAATCCTTATAATGTTCCTTTTACCCACAAGCACAACATCCAGTAGAGAGAGAATGAAAATTTTGTTAGGAAAAAAATATGCTCTTATCTTTGAAGTCCTTTTCTTCTGCATGACTACATGAACCACTAAATTAAGAGGATGATGTCTTTGGCGCCCTTGTGTTGAGATCTAAGATATTTTTCTTGAATGATTCTCTTTATCCTTCATCATACATTCTTGAAAGTTAACTTCATAAGTCATCAAAGTACCTATAAGTTTTTCAAGATGCAAAGTGTAAGGACTTGAATATTCTTTTTTGGCAGTAACTTCATTTTTAATTTTGGAGGTTAGAAAAAAAGATTTCATTGCAAGATATTTTATGGCATTTAGGAATGAAGTAAATATAGGAATAATTTCATAGTTTTCTTGTGAAATAAATCTAGTTCATGAGAAAGCATATTGATTTTAGTATCTTTGACATGATTCTTTCCATCAAGAGTAATAGAAAGTTTCTTGCAAACATCATAAGAAGTTTCATAAGAAGAAATTCTATTAAGCTCACTAGGAGATAGGTATGAAAATAAAATAGACTTATCATTCAATATAGTACTTCTCATCATAGTCAAATTGATTACTCAAGCTCTGTAATTGGAACATGTATGGTTGCATGCCCGTCTTCTAATGAAAAAGGTCATTCCTTGAAATAAGGAATGAATAAACCACTTCAAATACATGTCACTAGAGATGTTAAAGAGCGTAGGTTGGTAAACATGTGATCCTTTAATGTTGAGATGGACCATTAGGTTTTCCCCCATCCTTAAGACTTGTAAATCTCCTTGAATACTTTCTTTAATACCAATTCATATCTATAGAGGGGGTGAATAGAAAAAAATGTTTTAATCAAGTTAAAAGAAAAGTTGGTAAATTGATACTTTTTAAAAGAGATAATGTAATGGAAATGTAAAGAAAGTAATAAAAAAGTTAGGTCACTAGAAAAGACAATATGTATAGTGGTTCTAGCTTGAAATGGTGTATCTCCACTATCCAGATGTTTTCCAACTAGTATTTCTCAATATATATTTTATTTGACAACTAGGATTCCTCAATCTAGACTTTGTTACATTCTCTATACTGATATAGAATATAATATTTAATGCATTTTTTGGATTATGACCACATCCTTTTCAAGAGAAATAACATTCACCTTCTTTGCATGATGCCAAAATACACCCTTTTAAAGAAGATCCTTTGCACATAGTCTTCTCGCAAGAAGTCTCTCCAAAGAACTTTATTATAGACTTCCACATGAAGTAGCATGAAATTGAAGTAAATTAGGGAGAAAAAATGAAGAAAACAATGACAAATCAATCACATAAAATGTATAAATGTCACATTATTGAACAAATATTGATAACTACACAAGGTTTAGGAAATCTGATATATGTTGGAGTTAGACACTAGATCTAGGATCATCTTATACATTCTTGAGAGTAACAAAAATGTAGTAAACTAGTATTCTAATCTTGAGAGAGATAGCATGTAGAGACAAATTTTCAAGTGTTATTTGGGTGTCTATATGGCACTCCTATATATAGGAAAAATTTAGAAATATGTAAGACAAATAATGGAAGTATTTATGATGTGTTCAATGCTTAACTAGCCATTGTAGGACATTTAGTGGGGATGAAATGGCTATCTACACACTAATTGAAGTTTTACAGAGCAGATCCTGGTAAAATTACAATTTGAAAAAATATGTTTGACCAAAGTAGTCATTAATTTAGGAAAGTGGATCAAACAATTTTTGCACTAAAACATACATGTCCTTATGGGTGTATACAAGGGTAAAAGTATTTTTGGGATTGTTTTCAGACATTCAATACTTGTTCTTACATCACTCCTATATAGATACACTTTTCACATGTATATAACATACAATTAGATACACCTTCATTTACAAGCATTCAAACATATATGTCTTTGACAATGGATCTTGTCAAAGTTCCTTGATTGCCTAATATACTTAATTAATATTAAGTAACACAAATGGGAAATATTTGTATGATCGAAATAAAAGTGTGTCATCAATAACCTAACACCTCACTCATTGATATAGAGAGTGATTCTTCCGTTCTCTCCCTGCTATCCACCAAACATATCACAACCTTTACCATTACTCTACAGACTAGCTTCTATACTTATTGATCCTGAACTTGATCCCACAACTACATTTAAATCAGAAATCCCCAAGTATATTTCTTTGTGATGTTGTGAAACTCCTTGGCCCTTCCCTCTCTGGTCTTCCTATATAAATCTAGCAATGTCCATGACTCCCATAAACCTCAATGTAAATTATGCTTCCCCTAATTCTACGAGAAGTCTTGTGGGTGGTGATCATCGTCATCTTCAACCTTAAGTTTATCTATTTGAGTAAGCTTTCCTAATATCCTAGTTTCAATTTCCTTTATTTTCACGACATGTGCACCTTCAAAAAATTTCTCCACATTAATTATTCTTTTTCAATTCATCATGTTATTTTCCCTAAACTGATTTCACTCTGGATGACATGGTGTCAATAGAAATGGATTGAAAATTACACAAAAGGCATGTTTTTTTGTCATCTCCATTGGAAGTTGTTGGATAAACTAGTTCTATGTATATGACTGTGTTCCTCGATTTCATTTTTCCACCTACATTTCTGAGTCTCCAAAAACCTTCCTATGCATATTCTCGGTCATTATTTTATTTGTTAGTATCTGCCAGCCCCCATGACATTGTTGTTACAAGTGCAAGTCACCCTGGTCATTTTCTCACGAGCTCTTTAGTTCTAGATACCATGTAATGTTATGTGAGAAGTAACTCATTATTTTTACTACTTTCATGATAAAAAAAGTGTAGGTGATCGAAAGTAGAATATCTTATTTTCCCTTTTCTTTATATTTTCACATTGAATACGATTACTTTGTCTTTTCACCATCCATTTTGGTGATGTTTCCTGAGTTTTTACACCATGTACATTTATTGTTTCTTCCTAGTCATATGAATTATAAATAAAATACATGGGCGATGTAGTATTTTCATTCAACACCTTAAATTTAATATTATGTAAACTTAGAATCAAATATTTGCACTAAATATATAAAGTTTATAATAAATTAATTATAAGCCATAAAAAACAATCTAAAATGCAATTTAGAAATAGAAAAATGAACTCAATTAATTGGTATAGGTTTTGTAATCTAATTTAGTCAAAACAATGAGGGGGATATATATGATTCACATAATATAATGTATTTTTTTTGAAATTAAATTCATGGTGATCCTAGGTTACAATTATCTCTAGTGTTGGATTAGTCAAGTTAGGTTTACCTCCTGAAAAAGTATGTTTCATTCCTTTTTAATTCACATTTCTCACTTACTTTATATTATCTATGATGAGCCACATGCGCTATATTGAATTTGAATATTTCTTTGTCATACCTTTGTGATTGGTTATATACTCTTGGAATATCTCCCGTGTTATTAGTGGACTTCCAATTTGATCCTTTGATCTTGTAATTTATTTATATTTATCATTTAGCATCATGATTATCTAATTGATCCACCTTTTTAATGAAAACTACAATTAATCCATTTATGTGATGATAAACATGGTTTTATTTATATAACATTTGAACTTGAACTTTCTTCTATATTATGCATGATTTTTATGTATTAATGCAAGACTTATATTATTAATTTTGTTATTTGTTAGTTTCTAGGATGGAGGTTATTTACCCATGCGAGGGTCATATGTTCATCATGTTATAGGTTTAGGATGGAGATTATGTGCCCCATACACAAGCTATATTATCACCATGTTGTAACTTTTATATAAAGGTTATGTGCCCACCATGTTATGTTTATATGTAGGTGGTTACATGTCCTACATTAGGGATTTTGGTTATGTATAATTGTCTAATAGGTCTAGAATTATCTGTCTTTGACATATTGTTCTTATACTTACATGGAAACTGTATTTATATCACTGAATAAAATATGTTAACTTTTTTGATGGTCTAGTTTTGAATTGGCAAGTATATCCTTAAGTCTATCTTTGTTAATTATAGTTCTTTTTATTATTATGCTTCAAAACCCTAAATTATTATTATTTTTTCTAATCCATTTGAGGGGCTCTTGAATTTTATTACTTTCAAAAAGAAAAGGTAGGTTACATGATAAGTGTAGATTGTATAGGGGGAAGGCGTAGAAAAAAGAAGCAATGTACATAAGAAACTAATTACACAAGAAATAATAGAAATGTTTGTGTATGTTCCTCAAAGCAGAGCATATGAAGTGAACTTCTTCCTTTAGCATGAAGCCCATCATTTATTCTAGAAAGATAACAAGATGAAAGGAATGCATATAGCATATTGTCTACAAAAATTGACACAATCCTACAAGTTATTTGGACAAGATGAAATGAAAAATTTAGAGAACATCATCCATATATCCTTATCATAGCCACAATTGAAAAGAAGGAGATGAGAAACTTCATAGTAATCAGATGCAAGTGACACCTTGATGGAAAACTAAAACCAATCATCCTCATGTAGTCCTCATTAGTAGTTCTTCCAAAGAAGAACTTCCTTAGTAGCATAAGAAATAGATCCTGAATCCTCCAAATCCACTTAGCCCATTCATATTCACAACTATAATCTCTAATATGAGATCATAAGTTTTAATATCGATAAAAGATGTTTCCTCAATGTAAATAGCATCAACACAATTTCCATGAGAAATGATAATTTCAAAGAAAGATCTATACAACTAGACCCCCTAAAATTAGGTACATTCAATACACTAGATATTCTAGATTTTAATAGTAGAGTATAAATTTACCCCAATCTAGAGAGAAACTTATTACCAAATAAAACACAATGATTTTCTTCAATATGCACAATGGGTAAAACCATAAAAGGAATTTAGATTCATCAGAAAGATGAAATTTGGGTGGTTAATAAGGGAAAATCCCGTACCAGCAATACTCCTCCATAACCATGATTCACATTTCTTACTAGTGACAATCTAAATTGATAAACAATAAAGGTATCTTTTGTGGATCCATTTGACCCACGTACATTTTTTTATCATTGGCAATAGCCACAAAAATTTTCTAGAGAAGTTAACTACTTGTACTTGTTTTTTTCTAATATGAAGGACTTCTTCCACCCTGTGTTTACAAATATCATTCCGAGAAGCTATGTGAAGAGTCAGTTTCACATCTTTATCATCCCATAAAAAATTTCTCATTATTCTTTCAATCTATTCAATGGTTTTTCTGGGTTGAGTGTAAGAGCATGACTAGTAAAGGTGAACGGAAATAATAAGTTTTACTTTGTCTATTATAGAAAGAAACATAGTTTTTACTCTTAATCTTATCAACAATGGGATTTCACATCATCTTGGTGAGTCTACATGTGAACAACATAAATATTATATATAACACAGGTAAATACACAATATAAGACTCAAGGATACTATAAGTAGACCCATCATGTGTACATGTATTCACAAATAATTGAGTTTTACTAGAATTTAGAATGATACTGAAAAAACATAGTTAAAATGCCTCTAAATAGAATTAATATTTTGAGCATTTCCTCATATCTCTTTCAAAAATTTAACAATTTTTTTGCAAAGAAGATGAGATGCAACAAAAGAATTATAGGATATCAAACCTTCAATATCTTTAATTTCTTTAGTAGCATATAACATAGAAGAGAGTCCTTACATTGTAATTACAAAAAGATGTAGAGCATGGAGATCAGCTTATCTAGTATCAATTTTGGTAATGAAATGAGAACAAGCTTCACCATATATAAAGACTTCAAATGAAGCTTAGATCATGCATATAGAGATCC
This sequence comes from Alisma plantago-aquatica, assembly GCA_963693085.1. Classification (NCBI taxonomy): domain Eukaryota; kingdom Viridiplantae; phylum Streptophyta; class Magnoliopsida; order Alismatales; family Alismataceae; genus Alisma; species Alisma plantago-aquatica. The sequence goes on along the minus strand of OY856411.1, from coordinate 926,231,076 downwards.
AAGATAACCAATAATAAAGAAATCCCATTTTATGCATAATAAAAAAAGTCAATCCTTGTTAATAGCATCATATGTTTTTATAAGGTCGGCTTCTGCACCAATTTTCAGACACATTTGGAATTGGAAATAGGAAGTCAAGATGTTATGATAAAAGAAGAAATCTCTTCATCAATTATACTCCCCTTAACTAAATCAATTGATTTGAAGCAATCAGACAGTGGAGAAGAGGTTGGAGCAGATTTGCAAGAATCTTCATGATGAACTTATAAACTAAATTGCAAATGGAAATAGGCCTCCAATCAGTAACCTCAATTGCACTCTTGTGCTTAGGAATAAGACCAGGAAGTCTTATTTGCCTCTCTAAGGATCTTGGAATTATCAGATAATTGTGATAGATCTTTGAAAACATCATCGTTGATAATGTGACAATACTTTTTATATAAAAGGGAATTATAACCATCATGGTATGGGATTTATCAGTATTATAAAATATATTGTCATGATTGATCTTCTTCCCAATAAATTTTCTAACCAACATATGAATGTGATTTGTATCAAGCCTATGAAAATTCCAAAGTAAGTCCATCCAACATCAATTTAAAATTAGTGGTGATGAAGTGACATTACAAATGGAGTATGATCTTCACTGGAAGCCCTTGACGCGGTGAGGGAGGGGTGATAATATTTCCTACATGACTGGACCAGGTGTGTCTTTAAGTTCCTTTTCCCATGGAAATCTATTGACACCAACTGTCTCCTCCTTTTATGATTCAAAGTACTTCTGGAAAAAAGGAGTCCGAGCGACGACATTGATAATGAGCAGGCTAAGAGACATACATCATCTTAGAACATAATCAGCAAAGTAGGGTCGTTGATCACTTTTGGTGCATCCTACAACCAATCACAGTGCATCTTGTAGTGCTAGGTCACGAAATTCATCTCCCAGGTAGACATGATCACTTGTTCCTACATTGTCCCTCCTCAAGCAGGGCAAGTCAGATTTGGATCGGGTCACTTTTGCTTTTCCTCCTACGTCTCCCTTGTTGTGGGTTTCACTCTATAATGGTTTAGAATAAAGAGAGAAAGCTACCAAAGGTATTGATTTGGTTAGATATTAGAGAATGAAGAGGGTTAGCAGGACAGTAATGTGGTTGATGATTTGGAAGAAGGAGAAATATGATGATGCAAGATTTACAAGCATATGATGCATCCACTACACAATAGCTACCCACCCACTTGCAAAATCACATGCCTTCTCTAGGGAACTTTGATGAGTAAGTTAACCACTCGAGGGTTATGAAACTCCAGGAAGGGGGCTTACATTGCTTGTTCCATAATTTTCATTTATGTCTGGACAAAAGGGAGGGGAGAAAAGGCATTGCATGTATGAACTTTCATCTTAAGAAGGTGAACCTTTATAGTGACAAGCACATTAATGTTTTGCGAGAAGCCATTCTAAGTGACAATAGATTGTCTGAGGAGGAGAATTTGATGTTCCTTGATCAGTGGTTATCCGGTATATGTATGATGATTTAAGTTGTTAGTCGTGGATGCTATCACACTAATGGCCTTGTTTGAGTCATTTATAATCTAGATATGATTATGGGACACATTTTTGGCTTCTTAAAACCCTTCCCTAAGGGACCTAAGATTTATAATGACATAGAGGCATTTTTCCTTGATGTTGAGCTTCTTGATCATGTTTTCAAAGTATCTTTCTCCACTATGAAGATTATCCCCCACAGTTGCAGTCTTACATTTTGTCAAGAGTAAATTACAACTCTCTACAAAGTGTTCACTGAGCCTGGATTTGTAGCCACTTCGGTGAGATTGTTGTTTGTTCCCCATTGCACGTTGCAGGTGTTTAGGCCTAAGAATAGGTGGGGCAACAAGTCTGTAAATAGAAAATCCCCACAACAACATCATATTTTTATTGCACTTACTACTTGGGGAGAAGTAGGTGGTATTGCCAAGTTAGTTGCAAATATAATTAACTTTTCTAATCAGGAGACAATGACATGCACATTTAGTAATTCTAAGGGGGAAGATACAAAGGTGAACCCTAACATTAGGTAGTGCCTCAATAATGTTGCATATGGTCATTTTATAATAGTTGTGAAGGTGTTGTATTCATCACGAGTGGCTCTATACCATGAAGTCTTTGGAGGCTAAGCGTCCATACAAGCCACCTCCTTCCTTTCCTGAATGTTCATTTTCTGCAACCCCGCTTGTATTAGATGTTTACACTATACCCAGGTATATAAAATCTTTTCCTAAAAGGACTTCATGTTATAGAGACAGGTTGAGGGAACAACTCATCATATATCCTTTTTTTGGAGAGGGATATGATGCAGCTAAAGATCTTTTACATTCCATCACTCTAGTGATTAACTTATGGTTAGCTAGGAAGTGTCCCTTGAGTCCGATAGAATTTGTAGATTTCACACCTCTTAGAACAAGTACTAAAACCCAAGGCAGAAATGGAAAAATCCACGGTAGCATACGTGATTTTTTTTTATAGTTACAGTAAACATGATAAGCATAATATGATTTTTGTTGATTGTGCTGATTTAACAACATATTTTATTTTTGGTCGTAAATATTATAAAAAAAATCCATTGTTAAATCATCCTAGACATTGCATTGCATTGTAAAATTTGTTAGTCCTGCCCCCATTTCCCTCCACACATTTCTATATCGCACTTTCAAATACCCCACGACTGCTTTTTTTTTTAAAGTGTGAAATTTCACCCATGTTCAAAGTAGCAGGAGAGAGAGAACACCATCAGTTACACTGAGGGCTATAATCTTGTAGTGCCCCCAACGAGTTCAGTGAGATTCGAACCCGCAACGTGGCCTTCACAAGCTGCACCAACTGAGCTAGTTGGCAAAAGCACCCCACCATTGCTTAAATCCCTCTCTCAACCTTCTTGATTGGATTCAAGGAGACGAAGTTACTGTGCAGGCTAGGCAGATCGCGAGCGGTTACAAAGGAGGGACTGCCCAGTAACCATTGACATGGATGTTGGGATTAATCTTGACTCGTTTAACATGTCCTAGTTTTTAACTATGCAATACGACGTGTATGGCCAGGTGTCCAGCTGATCTGGACCAGTCGGAGTTTGTTAGGCACTAAGTCCGGGTCATGTGCAATGATCCTATGTTAGTGGATCTCAGATTAGATCATGGCAACTAGCTAGCCATGGAGTCCTACATCTTTTAGTTCTTTCGATTTCCTATATTTAAGCAATCGATAATAGCAATAAAGATATCGCTTCTAGAAAAAACCATCTTCTCCCAGGGTTTTGAGTGAAGTGTTCTCCCTATCTTGTGTGTCATAGGTAGAAGACGATCCATAGATCCACATTCTACACGTGGTATCAGAGCATTCAGGATGCCCAAATACGGATCGTCTTCGAGCGGGTCCAAGAGCGGGGAACCTACAAAGCCAACAACCAAGGAGGGATTGGTGACACTGCAGTACCCTATGCTAACCAAATCTAATTACCCAATCTGGGTAATGAAGATGAAGGCCAACATGCGTGCCCAAGGTGTGTGGGTAGAAATTGAGCCCTCATACGGCGGCGAAGAGGTTGAGGAAAGGAAGGATCAGCTGGCACTTGCCATGATATACCAAGCTGTGCCGGAAGAAACGATGTTGCAATTAGCAGGGAAGGAAACGACGCGTGAGGCCTGGGAGGCCCTGAAGACCATGCACATCGGGGTAGAAAGGGTGAAGGAGGTCAAGCTTTAGGCGTTAAGGTGGGAGTTTGAGAACCTGTGCATGAGCGAAACCCAGAAGGTGGATGAGTTTGTCGGGAAACTGAGTGGGTTGGTGAACCAAATCCGCTCACTTGGGGAAACGATGGAGGAGACGAACGTTGTGAAGAAAATGTTGAGAAGCGTTCCCCCAAAATTTCTGTAGATTGCGGCCACCATGGAGCAATTCGACGACTTGAAGACAATGCAAGTCGACGAAGTGGTGGGTGCTCTCAAGGTGCATGAGGAGCGATACAGGGACTACGACGCGCGCCATGAACAAGTATTGCTGCTGAAGAAGGATTCCAAATCCGAGTCGAAATCACAATGCTGAGATGACACCACCCATCACAGCGGTCATGTACGTGGTAGAGATGGCTCGTGTGGATGAGGACGCGGCCGGGGGTGAGGACGGTCAGGCCGAGGGGACGACAGTGTACCTCGCCAACCAACTGAAGGCAATCGCGATGGAGGCAATTGTGATGGAGGACGCGATAAAGGGAAGGTATGTTGCTTTCACTGCAACACGATGGGTCACTATGCCTCAGAATGTCGAGGCAGACAGTGAGCTGAGGAAGCCAATCTGGCCCGGGTACCAGACAAAGAGCCAGCACTCCTGTTGACAAGACATGGAGAGCACGAGATTCATATGGTCCTCTTGAATGAGGAGAAGATCGTCCCCAACCATTATGCAAACGCTGGTGAGAAGGCAACGTCAACCCTATGGTATCTCAACAATGGCGTGAGTAACCATATGACAGGAGATAGGAGCAAGTTCAAGGAACTCGATCAGTCAATCCGCAGACAAGTCAAGTTTGGGGATGGATCAAGGGTCCAGATCAAAGGGAAAGGGTCTATGCTACTTCAATTCAAGAACGGGGAACGACGATGCCTAGCTGAGGTCTACTTCATGCCCAATCTTCAGAGTAATATAGTTAGCCTTGGACAGCTTACTGAGGCTGGCAACAAGATTGTGTTAGTCGGAACTCATCTTTGGGTTTATGACAGACATGACAAGCTGCTCATGAAGGTCCAAAGATCATCTAACAGGCTCTACAAAGTTGATATTGACTCTTGTGAGCCAATGTGCTTAGCCACAAGCATGTCTGATCAGACATGGCTATGGCACACCAGGCTGGGACATGTTAATTTTCAGTCCCTTAAAACAATGTCTGACAAAGGATTGGTCCTTGGCCTACCGACGATCAACCCTCTGAACCAGATTTGTGAAGGTTGTCTGGTTTCAAAGTAGACACGTCTGTCATTCCCCAACAAGGCAAGCTCCAGGTCCACACAACACCTTGAGCTAGTCTATGCGGACCAATGCGGTCCCATAACTCCAACAACACCAGCAGGAAACATGTATGTTCTCCTTCTTGTCGATGATTATAGTCAAAAAATGTTGGCTTACATGATTAAAGAGAAAGGAGAGGCATTTGCGAGCTTCCAAAAGTTCAAGACTCTCGTGGAGACTGAAACTGATCAGAAACTGAAGACCCTAAGGACGGACCGTGGGGGAGAATTTCTATCAACTCAGTTTATCTCATTTTGCAAGAAAGAAGGAATCAAACATCATCTCACGGCACCCTACACTCCACAACAGAATGGAGTGGTCGAGCGACGTAACAGGACAGTCATGGCTACCGTGCGGAGCTTGCTGAAGAGCATGAAGATGCCCGCATATTTGTGGGGGGAAGCAGTAAGGCATGCGATCTATTTGTTGAATCGTATGTCCACGAAAGCCTTGGACACCATCACACCTTATGAAGCGTGGTCAGGACAAAAGCCCAATCTCGATCATCTGAAGGTCTTCGGATGCACTGCACACATGAAAATCCCGAGCGTGCATACAAGGAAACTGGACGACTGGAGTGTCGCAGTTGTCTATCTTGGTGTGGAACCTGGTAGTAAAGCCCATCGGCTGTATGATCCAAAACAAAAGAAGATCCTTATCAGCAGGGACGTTGTCTTTGATGAGGGAAGAGCATGGCAGTGGACGGTAACTGAAGGGGAGGTGTCGCAACTCAAAGTCACAGTTGATGGGGTAGAAGCTAGTGACCGCGAATTGGAAGAAGGGCAACATACAGTTGATGAAGAACCTCTGACCGATCACTCCCAATCAGAATCAATGGGAGTGCCCGAGCCATCAGCTCAAGACACTGCTACTTCCTCAACATCCAATGCTACGGGATCCTCTTTTTCGGAGGACAGGACAACCAGGTTTCGTTCAATTGAGGACATTTACAAGGAAACCGATGACACCTTGGAGGAACTACTACTGGGAGACATCGAATAACCAACATGTTACTCTGATGCGGCAACGAATCTGGCATGGTAGGAGGCCATGATCAGAGAGATGGAGTCAATAAAAAAAATGAAACCTGGGAACTCGCTGACCTTCCGCCAGGGCACAAGGTGATAGGCGTTTAGTGGGTGTTCAAGCTGAAGAGAGACTCACGTGGGCACATTGTCAAGCACAAGGTGCGGCTAGTGGCAAATGGGTACATTCAGCAACACGACATCGACTTTGAAGAAGTCTTCACTCTGGTATTAAGGATGGAAATAGTACGGATGTTGATAGCACTCGCTGCTCACCATGGTTGGTGCGTTCACCACCTGGATGTCAAAATGGCCTTCCTCCATGGAGAACTGTAAGAGGAGGTCTATGTTTCACAACTGGAGGGGTTCTTGGCAAAGGGGGAAGAACATAGAGTCTACAGGCTGCACAAAGCACTGTATGGACTTCGCCAAGCACCCAGAGCCTGGAACGCTAAGCCAGATAAAAGCATGAAGCTACTTGGTTTCAGGAGGTGTTCGCAAGAACGAGCTGTGTACATCAGGAAATTCGATGACACATTACTGAGTGTGGGGGTATATGTTGACGACCTGATCATAACTGGATCGAGCACAGTTGAAGTGGATAAATTCAAGGTGCAAATGACGAAGGAATTTGAGATGAGTGATTTGGGTTTGCTCTCCCTCTATCTTGGCATTGAAGTTGAACAGAAGAAAGGCTGCATCTCACTGAAACAGACCATGTACGCCACAAAGCTACTGGAGCATACAGGAATGAATGATTGCAATTCAAGTTTGTTTCCCATGGAACCAAACTGAAGCTAGCCAAGGATGAATGCAGTGAGGCGGTGAACTCCACGGAGTATAGAAGTGTGATCAGAAGCTTGCGCTATCTAACTCACACCCAGCCTGATTTGGCTTACTCGGTCGGGCTGGTGAGCAGATATATGGAGAAACTGAAGGTGGCACACTACATAGCTGTGAAACACATACTCAGGTATGTGAAAGGAACCTTAAATCATGGACTGATTTACAGGTATGGAGAAGCTCAGATTAAGCTACTCGGCTACTCGGATAGCGACCTGGCAGGAGATGTGGACGAAAGGAAAAACACGACTGGCTTTATATTCTATCTATGTGGAAAACCAGTCTCGTGGACATCCCAGAAACAAAAGTGTGTAGCCTTGTCTTCCTGTGAATCGGAATTCATGGCAGCCACGGCAGCTACATGTCAAGGAGTCTGGCTGAGGAATCTGCTGATGGAAATAATAGGAAATGAGCTTGAAGCTGTTCAACTATTGGTGGATAACAAATCCGCTATCGTACTGATAAAGAATCCCATCTTTCATGGAAGGAACAAACACATTGAAACGAAGTTCCACTTCATTAGAGAAAAGGTTGAAGAAGGACAGATTGTCGTCAACTTCGTTAGCACCAATGAGCAGCGAGCCGACATCCTTACAAAAGCACTTGGGAGAATCAAATTTGCTGAAATTTGCAAGTATCTGGGAGTTCATGATCTGCGTCAAGATTATGGGGGAATTTGTTGGGATTAATCTTGACTCGTTTAACATCTCCTAGTTTTTAGCTATGCAATAAGATGTGTATGGCCAGGTGTCCAACTGATCTGGACCAGTCAGAGTTTGTTAGGCACGAAGTCTAGGTCATGTGCAATGATCCTATGTTAGTAGATCTCAGATTAGATCGTGGCAACTAGCTAGCCATGGAGTCCTGCGTCTTTCAGTTCTTTCAATTACCTATATTTAAGCAATCGATAATAGCAATAAAGTTATCGCTTCCAGAAAAAACCATCTTCTCCCAGGGTTTCGAGTCCAGTGTTCTCCCTGTCTTGTGTGTCACAGGTAGAAGACGATCCATAGATCCACATTCTACAATGGAGACACCATTGATTGGGGATGGCACGCTCACGCTCATGCCACGGAACCCATCCATGGGTCCATCTGGCGCGTCGTCTACCTTGCCCCCATCATTTCTCTCATCGTCATCGGTGGCTATGGGGGGAGGACCGACCATGCTCTCCGTTGACTCCATACATGTAGATGTTGGGATTAGGAATATAATCCAGCCCATGTCTTAGTGGGATTTAGACTTGGGAGGGTTGGTTTGTGCTACCAATCCTAATAGGAGTCAAATCTTGAATAGTAGGAATATTACTTCCTATGTGCAACATGCAGTTGGACTAGGATTCGAACTAGGACTAGAATTTCTGGTTGCAATCACATGCATGGAGGCCTATAAATAGAGGCCCCTGGGGAGGCCTTTGGATCATCCACCGGTTGAGGTGTGAGTTCTCCAGTTGCTTGTTGGTGCCTTCTGTGGTAGAGGGTTCTAGAGAACAAGAACAACTGGTAGAGAAGCTCTCTTGGTTTATAAGAGAGGGCCAGTGACTTTGCCTTGAAGCAAAGTAGCGGTTGGCGGTTGCTACCCGGATTTAGGGGTAATTAAATCTGGGAGGTGTGAGTTGTAATTTTATTACATAGTGCTTATTAGAGGGATTGCCCCGTGGTTTTTCTCTCCTTATTGAGGGGAGAGTTTTCCACGTTAAATCTGGTGTTTTTCTTCTTTGGGTTTTATACGCTTGTTGGTAGCGCTTCCGTGACAACTTTTCGTCACATCCGGGACTGTATCGGTACAACATCCCCAACAAGTGGTATCAGAGCGAGGTTGTAGATACAAGTCCAGATGGGGAAAGATGAAGATGCGACGATGATAAAGTTGACAAGCACAAATTGGCAGATTTGGAAACCCTAGATGGAGGATATTCTCTATTGCAAAGATCTATACGATCTGATAGAGGGACAAAAGCCAGAGACTACATCTGATGCAGATTGGAAGAAGCTAAACAGGAAAACCGTCGGAACAGTGCGGAAGTGGCTCGACATCTCCGTATTCCATCACGTCTCAGAAGAGACCAATGCCAAAGATATGTGGGAAAAGCTCAAGAAGTTATATGAGCGGAAGACTGCCACAAATAAAGCTTTCTTGATCCGAAAGTTGGTGAACCTCAAGTACCGGGATGGTACAAACATCGCCGAGCATATGAATGAATTCCAAAGCCTTGTAAATCAGTTAGGGTCCATGAAGATGGTTCTTGATGATGAACTTCAGGCTCTACTTCTTCTAGGATCGCTACCGAACAGTTGGGAGACACTCGTAGTGACAGTCAGCAATTCTGCACAGGAGGGCAAGTTGACACTTGACCAGGTGAAGAGCAGTGTACTAAATGAAGAGACTCGACGAAGAGCCTCAGGCGACAGTGGATCAGAGGTGCACTTCACAGAGGGCAGAGGCGTTGATAGAGCGAGAGACCGTGGTAGATCTAAGAGTCGTGGTGAATCCCAAGACCGCGAGAAGTCTCGTGGTAGATCCAAGTCAAAGAATGGTAGAGGGTGCTTCCATTGCGGCAAGCCAGGTCACTTCAAAAGAGATTGCAAGATTTGGAAAAAGAAACATGGGTCTGAAGCCAAAGACAAGCAAGATGACGACAAGAATACTACAGCGACGATCTCAGATGATAGGTGCGATGATGACGATGTGGTCTTAACAGTCCAAGAACAGTGTTTGCATGCTGATGAGGATGATTTTGAGTGGGTGGTGGATACTGCAGCTTCTTATCATGCTTCATCAAGTAAGGAGTTCTTCACTTCATATAGGAGGGGATACTTTGGGAGGGTGAACATGGGAAATTCCAGCTTCTCTAGAATTTTCGGGATTGGTGACATTTGTGTTTAGACAAGTGTTGGTTGCACGCTCACACTGAAGGATGTTCGTCACGTTCCAGATTTGCGGCTGAGTTTGATCTCTGGTTCTTTCTTTGATAGAGAAGGTTGTCATCTTGATTTTGGTGGCGGAAAATGCAAGATCACCAAGGGGGCTTTGGTTATTGTACGTGGAAAACTGTCTCGCACATTATACAAGACCAAGCTCAAAGTACTTAGAGACGGCAATATACATGCAATTGAGGATAACTAGACAGATCTATGGCACAAACGGTTAGGACACATGAGTGAGAAGGGCTTGAATCTTCTATCCAAGAAGAGGTTGATTCCTTGTGGCAAGGATAGTGGTCTCAGTTCATGTGATGCATGTCAGACAGGAAAGAAATGATGAGTTTCTTTCAAGACAAGGTCTGCGGTGAAGTCAAAGCTTCTACAGTTGGTTCATTCGGATGTCTGCGGTCCATTTGAGATGGCTTCACTGGGAGGCAATAAGTATTTTGTCACATTCATTGATGATGCATCTAGGAAGGTGTGGGTCTACTTGCTGAAGACCAAGGATCAGGTTTTTCAATGTTTCCAAAAGTTCCATGCCATGGTAGAGCGGGAGACCGGTGAAAAATTAAAGTGTCTCTGAACGGACAATGGAGGAGAGTACACCTCCAGGGAGTTCCAGGCGTACTGCACGCAGCATGGCCTATGACATGAGAGGACAGAGCCCGACACACCACAACACAATGGTACAGCTGAAAGGATGAACCGTACTATTGTCGAGAAAGTCAGATGCATGTTGAAGACTGCAAAGTTGCCAAAGACATTTTGGGGTGAGGCAGTGAGAACTGCCTGCTATCTGATAAATCGATCTCCATCAGTTCCTTTGGGGTTTGATATACATGAGCATGTATGGACAGGTAAGGATGCATCCTACTCACATCTCCGAGTATTTGGATGCAAGGCATATGCTCATGTTCCCAAGGAAGAGAGGCAAAAGCTGGATGATAAAGCAGTGCCATGTATCTTTCTTGGCTATGGAGATCAACAGTTTGGGTATAGGTTATGGGATCCAGTGAAAAAGACCATGACCAGACACAAAGATGCGACTTTCTGTGAGAGTCAGACAGTGACAGAGCCTGAGGTTGATGATGTAGAGGCTGCGGGATCAGGTGACAGTTCTTCAGACGATGAGTATGAGGATGATTCAGCTTCTTCACAGGTGCAGTCTTCTGATGATGAAAAAGAGCAACATAATCACCATGAGCAGCAGAGTGATAGCACATCAAGTGGTCCAGTTCCAGACGCACAGACGAGTGATTCAACTTCACAGGAAGAGACTTCTGGGCAGGGGGAGCAGGATCAGGACCAGGCAGAGTCCTCAGAGCAGCAGCTGAGGAGGTCTAACAAAGTACGTCATCCTTCATCCAGATATCCGGCATCTCAGTATATCTTGCTAACTGATCAGGGGGAGCCAAAGACTTTTCAGGAGGCACAAACTCATAGAGACAGAGTACAGTGGCATCAGGTGATGCAGGAGGAGATGAACTCTTTGCAGAATAATGACACCTATGAGATTGTGACACTTCCCAAGGGTCGGAGGGCACTAAAGAACAAGTGGGTCTATAGGATGAAGAATGACGGCACTGGTAGTGATATTAGATACAAAGCCAGACTTGTTGTCAAGGGCCTTGGTCAAAGACCAGGAGTGGATTTTGATGAGATATTTTCTCCGGTTGTGAAGATGAGTTCTATCAGATTGGTTCTAGGCTTGGTTGCTAGTCTAGATCTGGAGCTTGAGCAGATGGATGTGAAGATAACTTTCCTTCACGGTGACCTTACATAGGAGATCTACATGGAGCAGCCAGAAGGTTTTAAAGTCAAGGGGAAAGACCACTTAGTCTGCAAATTAAAGAAGAGTTTGTATGGGTTGAAACAGGCTCCTAGACAGTGGTACAAGAAGTTTGATTCTTTCATGCAGAGTCACGAGTACCAGAAGACAAGTGCAGATCCATGTGTCTACATCAGGAGGTTTCCCAATGACAGGTTCATTATTCTACTACTCTATGTGGATGACATGTTGATAGTGGGTCAGGATGTCAGTTTGATCAGAAAATTGAAGACAGAGCTTTCCAAAGCCTTTGAGATGAAGGATTTGGGACCATCACGACAGATTTTGGGGATGCAGATCACACGTGACATGACACAGCGCAAGTTGTGGTTGTCACAATAGAGTTATGTTGAACGGGTACTTGAGCGGTTTAACATGGGCAAAGCCAAAGTCGTGGGGACTCCACTTTCAAGTCACTTCAAGCTGAGTAAGAAGTCATGCCCATCTACTAATGAGGAAAAGGAGGAGATGGCAAGGATTCCCTATTCTTCTGCTGTAGGGAGTTTGATGTACACAATGGTGTGTACCCGTCCTGATATTGCTCATGCAGTTGGCGTTGTGAGCAGGTTTCTCTCAAATCCTGGAAAAGATCACTGGGAGGCGGTCAAGTGGATCTTCAGATACTTACGAGGCACGAGCAACACGTGTTTGATGTTTGGTGGTTCAGAACCAGTTCTAAAGGGCTTCGTTGATGCTGACATGGCAGGTGATATAGATCACAGGAAATCTACTTCTGGGTATATCTTCACTTTTGCAGGGGGAGCCATATCTTGGCAGTCTAGGTTGCAGAAGTGTGTTGCACTTTCAACTACAGAGGCAGAATACATTGCAGCAGCGGAAGCAGGAAAAGAAATTCTCTGGGTGGTGAGATTTCTAAGGGAGCTGGGGATGATTAAGATTGACCAGACTATATTCTGTGATAGTCAGAGTGCCATTGACTTGAGCAAGAACACAATGCATCATGCACGGACAAAGCACATTGATGTGAGATATCACTGGCTTCATGATGTTATAGAGAAGAAGTTGTTGACTCTGAAAAAGATCCATACTGAGAAGAATGCTTCTGATATGATGACCAAGGTGGTGACACGAGACAAGCTAGAGCTTTGTAAGAAGCTCTACGACGTACATTCCCAATGATGATCGCTGAAGACCACATCTCCCTCATGGGCTGGAGGGGGAGATTGTTGGGATTAGGAATATAATCCAACCCATGTCTTAGTGGGATTTAGACTTGGGAGGGTTGGTTTGTGCTACCAATCCTAATAGGAGTCAAATCTTGAATAGTAGGAATATGACTTCCTATGTGCAACATGCAGTTGGATTAGGATTCGAACTAGGACTAGAATTCCTGGTTGCAATCACATGCATGGAGGCCTATAAATAGAGGCCCCTGGGGAGGCCTTTGGATCATCCACCGGTTGAGGTGTGAGTTCTCCAGTTGCTTGTTGGTGACTTCTGTGGTAGAGGGTGCCAGAGAACAAGAACAACTGGTAGAGAAGCTCTCTTGGTTTATAAGAGAGGGCCAGCGACTTTGCCTTGAAGCAAAGTAGCGGTTGGCGGTTGCTACCCAGATTTAGGGGTAATTAAATCTGGGAGGTGTGAGTTGTAATTTTATTACATAGTGCTTATTAGCGGGATTGCCCCGTGGTTTTTCTCTCCTTATTGAGGGGAGAGTTTTCCACGTTAAATCTGGTGTTTTTATTCTTTGGGTTTTATACACTTGTTGGTAGCGCTTCCGTGACAACTTTTTGTCACATCCGGGACTGTATCGGTACAACATCCCCAACAGTAGAAAGCCATCTGCTCCGACCTGGACCATCTGCATCGTGCCTTCCATTGATCTGGGTACCACCGAGCGCACTACGTATGGATGGTAGGGATGAAGCACTTCCATTTGTTGTTTTCTATCTGCAAGCACCATTGTAGTCTGAGAATGAGGCTAGGCCTGCTGTGATGGTTTTTCTAAACTAATTGATTGGGTTTCCTTTTCCCATCTACATCTCTGCCTACTTTCCCTATTGCTATCGCCCAAGTGTGCCATTACCTACATACTCTTTAATGCCTTCTCCCTCGACCCCTTCTCTCAGTGATCCCTTGTCCATGTATATATCCTCCTCATATCCCCCTTCACGACGTCCTCCATGCCCCCTTCTGTGCACTCTCTGCCCAGACAGAGAGTAGTGGCCCAACTTGAAACACCATGACAGCTCTTAGCGGACGAAGAGAAAGAAGACACCACCAATGCAATCCTTCCTCCCTTTCTCCCTTATTCCTACCCATGTTGTATAACAGATCAATATCACCTATGTACCTATTGTTTTCCTTAAGATGTACGAACCTTGGACCTGAATATCTCTATTCAATCTATTAGTTTGTTTTTTATCCTAGGTGCAGGGCAGAAACATGGTAAGGAATGGTGTACTTACATGCATAATTTACTTGACATATGGTATAGATGAGGCTATGGGATACCTGAACAATCGTGATGTTCTAGAAACTAGAGATAGTTTAGGACTAGCGACTGGCCTCCAGGGCATTCTTAATAACTTACTTCTACAAGGTATCAGATTGATGGCTCAAATCATACACACTTTTCTCAAGGGTAATGGGACGTTTGACAACAACCATAGGGCACATGCGTCCATTAACGACAAGAATGGTTTACTAATATTGAATTTTAGAATTGTAGACAATCAGTAGAATTTTGTTGCTTATCAGTCAATTATCCATCCTTTACAATTGCTTTGACTTACTAAATTTTTCAAGAATGCAAATATTTAACTTAGCCACTTCTTGGAATCAAATGGACTTCCTAGCTGTGACAATGCAGCCAAGGACTCAACCATCAGTTGGCCTATGGTATCACTAAGAATATCTCCTCAATGATTCAACCTTGAATTCCTTCCTAAAGGTTTCTACATTCCTTAATGCCAGTAAACATTTCTTTCTCTTCATTTGACTTGTTCATATGATCAAACTGGCTCATTTCTACCTGCACATTGTCCATAATGATGTAACTATACTATCCTAGCTAAACTATATAGTTTCCTAGGTTCATTTTTTTATGAAACTTTTAAATATACCATTCTATTCGTATTTAATAGCATTTCTGTTGGCTAAAAGTTGGGCTAGCTTCAATCTCCAAGTCATATTAGTTTTCCATAACAACATTGTGGTGCTAATAAACTTTTTTTATCTACTATATCTCTTTCATGCTCTAAATTTGATAAAAGATTCAGATCGTAACATAGTTGTTTCCTCTGAAATGAAAAGATGTTATGGCCTTATATGATATTGATCAGGAAGAGGACTGCCACTTGGTATTATAATAGTGGCAAACAATATTTACATTCTCTTCACTAGTTATAAATTTTTGTAAATGTATGTTAGTAAGTTTTACTTATTCTATTGTAGGTAAAATGTCACTATTATTTTTTGGCATCATATTTGAAATTAATTTGCATTTTATCTCCTTTAGGTTGATTTATATTATTCTAATGCTAGCCTAGTATATGTAGTTTTCCTTTACTCAACATGCTTTTTAGATAAATTAAATCATGATATTACTAATCAAATTTGATAAACAATAATGATTTTGGAGTCAACAACTTTACTCTATTAAGCCTGACTACAAAGCATAAGTGTAGGTATATGTTGAAGCATCCTCTACTATCACTACAAGAAATGGATGCATTAAGGACAAGAATGACAAAGACCTGGAATTTTTGTTGTAAAAAAATACTCTAAAAGAGACCACCTAATTTTTTCATCGTTACTGTCATATCCAATTATGAATAACAATTTTCACTATTGTAACTACTATCACTATTCTACAAGTAGTTATTTTCTTACCCACACAACTTTCTCAATACGATACAATATTCCCTATATATATATATATATATATATATATATATATGATTTATTTCTTTAGTGGGATCGAATTAAGGGTGCATGCGTTGAACATGAATTCTATCTTTTGTAATAGATCTCTCAGTTTTCCTCTATACACCTTTCCTCTCTTGCATTGGAAGAGCAGGAGCTCCATTTTCACTACATATCTTTTATCCTCTCTCTACTGCACATCACAAAATGGATGATTGCAAATTCATTTTCTCAAAACATCTTTCCCCTCACCCATAAGAGCGAACAATCACCCTAGAGGTTGAGAGGTTGTTGCAAAGCAAATGAATGGTATCACGTCTCTACAGATATGCGGTATGCTTTCCCCATTTCTATTTTCCCATTGCCTTCTTCTCCTTCCTATTCCTACCTTGTGGATTGAAGGTGGGTGGGACACAGAAGTGGTAGACAACTGGGTGTGGGTGCCTCCATGCTTCTATAGCTAGTGTGAGACAAGAGTGGGTGTAGGCCTCCTCTAGTCCCGAGCATGTCATTGAACCTCATTCTATCTTTGGGATAAGTGAACACTTGTTTCCTCTTCATTTGGTTCTACAGATATCGAGTCACAATGTAATTTCATCAAAAATATTGAAGAAAAATCTTTAAAATTCTAAAAAAATGTGGGAGACCCCCCTGAGTTCATTGAATCCAAATATAAGATGTAACATGTTACTACATAAGAATATATGGATGTATACATTGCACTATTTGAATCCTGATCAAAATAGTTTTGTATATTTTAACTCACAAATGAAGAAGCCCTCACCCTACACCAACATAGGATATTATTGCATAATTAGGTGCATTTATCTATGCAGATCATCATGATAACATTTTATGACTTGATTTCATTATTTGTTCATCGAAATTGTCAAAATTTGCATCAAAATCTTGTGTCATAATGGAAATATTGAAATGTCTATCGATTTTTTTGGTGATTTCTATTTTTTGACCATCAGAAACGACATCAAAATTGACATTTTAAACTATGCTTTTAACGAAACAATAATTCAATTCAATATTTTTACTTTCATGTTTTGACATTCTTACTACTGGTTTTAACATGACATTCCTACTATTGGTTAGTTTTGCATCTAACCAAATAGAGACCCATATACTTGTAAATAAACACATTTACCATTGATTGAGATCACAAAATCGTCTTTTCTGCCTAGTATATTCTTCATTAGAAGTCGTAATGTGTTGAATAACATTAAGTATGAGACAGTAAGTCACTCCCCCTGATCATACTTGTCTAGGTGGCTAGGTGGTCCTTTCCACCAAAGGGAAGCCTAGGGGGCCTAGATGGGAGCCTAGGCATTTCTAAGCTATTCATACTATGTAATGTAAATTTGGCATTGAGTCCTACTAAATTAGTCTACATTGTTAGAGCCCTACTTGATATACATTATGACTTGATGAAAGGTTCCATTTTTAAGACATGTTACTAGAACTATTCATGTTGTATTGAGAGAAACAAAATGATATTCAATGGATTATTCATAACTTTTCTTCTTTGCACTAGAATACTTATCATTATATTGGTGGTGTCATATGGAATCAAATGTAGATCAAGGTTGCTTTCTGCCACAAGGATGATTCATTAATAAATATTGTACCCAAAAATGCCTTAAGTTCATCATGTATGTGTAAAGATCTTGTCCCTTTCCTTGTGTGAAAGATAGAGATCCTGAGGATTTAGGAGTTCAATATGAATAGGAGACTGATATCTGGAAGGTTGATCAATCTAAATAGAACTAAAAACAATGACAATCAGAGAGATTAGGGGCACGAGGGTGGGTAAGGTCAAGAATTGAGAGGGGGGGTAACATGGGTACCATTGGGTTCAAGACGTTAACATGCACTTGAACCTTGGATCCCCATTTAGCACTAGAGAGATATCTTAGACCCATTTGACCCATTATAATTTGGTCTGAATACTTTGGTTTGGGTAGGGCATTGTCTGGTGGGGAAAATCTATCATCTTGAATCATGTGTATGGCTTTTGTTTCCTCCATTTCTATTTCTTATGGTTGTTTTCATTTTATATGTGTTGTTTGACTATTTTCTTGCTTGGCTCTTCTATTGTTTTGTCAAGTTTTCTTCTTATTTCACTGGCATTCTCATGCAATAAATCTTTTCTGTGATATTTCTTATA
Source organism: Alisma plantago-aquatica (assembly GCA_963693085.1). NCBI lineage: Eukaryota > Viridiplantae > Streptophyta > Magnoliopsida > Alismatales > Alismataceae > Alisma > Alisma plantago-aquatica. The sequence goes on along the minus strand of OY856411.1, from coordinate 926,213,339 downwards.
TAATTTTCCACACCTGAAAGCTTTGTAAAATCCTTGTGTTATGTATGCATGTATTTTATATGTTAAATTTATCACTACAAGTTTCCTTTGTGATTTGTACCTTGAATCATTTGCATAGTTCTTAACCCACACATTTTCTAATTTTTGATGTTATCTAGATTGGTTGCATACATATTTGACTTACTAGAATTACATAACTAGTAAATACTTGTGCAAATAGTTGACATATTAGATGTCCAATATCATTTTTGACTATGTGTGACATTGAAATACCTTTGCAGGAATATAGCTACACCATGTATTTGGAAGTAGTACTTGTTCTTATTAAGAAATGAGCAACCAACTCGTCAATGACTTGCAGGGATGTACATGTCGTAAATAGAAGTACAAAAAATTGTCATGGATGTAATTCCATCAGTCATATTGTTGTTTTCCTAGCATAGAGTGTTGTTTAAGTCATTTCTTCAAATTACTATGGTTGTTATATCTTTGTTCCAGTATGTGTTCATTACCTGAACATAATGAACAATAATCCCAAGTTGTTGTTGCTTCCTATGGATCCCTAGGCCATTGCACGCATGGTCATATTGTTGCTATCCTTGTCAAGAAGAGGTCTTGTGTTACTACTGGTGCCATTGCGGTTGGTGCCCATTAATGAATGCATATTCATCCTATTTTTTGTTGCATTATCTGTCTAGTTTAGCATTCATATAGATTACTTTTCATTATAATATTTATGTTTTGATCTACTTAGGTTTTTATGCTAATTTGTAGGAATTTGATACTTTTCTTGACTCCATTTGCAAGTTTTGAAACGGATTTCGAGCACTTTCAGAAGGCAGATTGATATAAAAATTTCATGTCTGAGGACAATTTTGACTTGTTGATCGACATGCCCATCGACGTTAAAATTGATGATTAAGAAATACAAGAGGTTGAAACCTTTGTCGACCTCCCTGCTTGACACCTCTGTCGAGCCCTGACTTGCTGACAAGAAATCAAGTCATCAACATAATGTTGTCGACACTTTCGTCGACAACCAAAACTCCAATCGAATTTCAATCGACGGTCTTGTCGACCCTCACGGTCGACAGACCTATCAAACTCTAATACTGAGAATGGGAAGTCCAAGCATCAACACATGTCGGTCTGATAGTCCCATCGACTGATGGAACCATCGATTGACAACCATTGGTCGACACCGAAGGAAAGTGATCCACACTGATGGAAAGTGGTCGACACCAATGGTAAGAGATCAACAACCTCAACGCTATAAATAGGCCCCAAACACAGCCGTACAAATCAACTTGAAATTCTAGAGACAGAAAGCTGAAAGGCTACTCTGAGATCAGAGCAAGGATGAGACGTATCGACCAAGCTAGTTATATCGACCTAGCTTGGTGACTTTTATCAACCTCCATTATAGATTGATAGATCTCTTTCATCTACAACTCCATGCCATCGATCTCCCTTCTTGGGTGATCGATCTCTTACTCGAGTTGTTGTTCATTCACCTGCTTCTACTACAAGTCATGGTTAATAACTGAAGGATAAAGAAGGAAGGAAGTCTTTTGTCGCATACCACGTCGAGCCACTTCTGTTACCATCATGACCGTGATGGTGTCCTTCTCCTCTTCTAATGATATTAATCTCACCATGTCGAGGGAGTAGTCTTTTCACTAGGGTGTGTGGACTAGCTCCACTACCTATTTCTTGCAATTTCATTCATGTTCCAATTCTTGTATAAACTCATATAATTCATTGCTAAGCATTTATTGCATATTTTGTGGATTGATCACCCACTTTATGTTATTTATTATAATCTTTAATCGTGAGAACTTCAACGTTTCAGGTTTGAATACCGGTTAGCTTTGGTCGACACCCTGATGAGAACTTTTGATGGAAAGTCTCTGGAGTAGTGGATAGAGGATCTATCAGTAATGAGACATCGAGCTTATAGGGATATCTACTCATGCAAATTTCTAATGCCGAAAGGGAAAACTCTCATAATTCCAATTATATTATTATACAGGTTTGGATTTGAATGATTGCATAGATTCAAGTAGTGGCGGTGAAACCCCAGTTCCACACTACTATTTCCACCCATTGATAACTAGAACCTTAATTTAGCTCCTTTTATTCTTACAATCTTAGATTAAACAAATCAATCTCAACTTTTGAGATAAATACTAATTCTTACTAAGTTACTTTGATTAGATAGTTCTTAAAGATATTGTACCTTGGGATTTAATCCTTAATTATACTACAATAAGATCTATCTTCTTGCGGGTGAAATTATTGCACTTTGGTTTTGGTAAACTTTGTGAATTACTTTCATAATGAATTTTTAGTGTGATAATAATCCACATCACCCATATGGCTTCACTTTCCCCTTCTCCTAGAGGAAGAGGTAGGAGCATCTCCTCTACTAATGCATGTGAATCACCTTCCTCTTCCACATAAGTTTTTGTGGCTGGAGGGATGTGGGCTTCTACAACTGCTGCTTGGTTGTTTTCCTAGCTGTTGGTCTTCTGTGAAATGATCACATTGGTCAAGATGACTAATCTAGCTAGTTGATTCACAGTTTATGCACATGTATAAGGTTAAAGAGTCACAATTGGTGGTCTATGTATTTTTTATTTGTTCAAGGGGCAAAGGGTCATATCCTCCCCTATATAAATTAAGATTTTTTGGGTACAATAAAAATATAATTTATGATCCTCTAGTGCATATAATTTATGAAGTGTTCAAAGGGAAAAGGGTCATACCCCCTTGTGTAACTTAACATTTTTTTGATACAATAAAAATAGAATATATGAACCTCTAGTGCATACAATTGCTGAAGTGTGTACTTAGGATGGCTATGGTTAATATGAGACAATTTTCTATGTTACAACTAATGGTTCATGTATTGTTTCTTTTCAATATAACAAATATATGCATAATAACTAATGTACGTGTTTCAATTTTTATATAAAAAATGTTGTTGGTCTCTATACCTATTTACGATGGAAATTTTGCATCTCAATTAAGCTTAATAACAAAACCAATGAAGTTATCATTATTGATATTTGTTAAGAGATTATGCCATCGAGATTACTAATAATGATAGGAAAATTATGTTTTCACAATAGTCATTAGTTACAACTTATAATATCTATCGTGGTTGATGATAATGATGGAATGAATTTTTTTGTCATTATATGTACTAACGGCAAGACCAGTAATGACAACATGCGACAAATCCTTTTTTCCATCCCTAATATCTATAATGAAAACTTTGCCTATAGTAACAAAGAACATTTTTGATACAGGTCATTGTACACGTAACAATCACTAGGAAAAGTCCTAGAGTTTATCCTTCTAACCCGGTTGTCAACTTGTTGTGAACAACAAGTCAACTTAGTATGAATAGGTGTTGATCCAAGGGACGGCGGAAAGGAAAATTCGAAATCCAACTCTGATTACAAGTATAAGAATTAAATCTTGATTTGAGAGAGTTGTTAATACTAAGAACAAAAATAAAAGTGCTGAAATAAAATTTAACTAATCAAGAAATAAAGATCTGGGGTTCAGAAGATCACCACTAAAACCACGTTCCTATTCAACTAATCAAATTATAAACTCCAAGGATCAAATTAGGACCTTGTGGTTACATGTCCTTATGGACAAACTCACAAGGGTCAGACTTCCCGTGAGCCCGTTGTCCCGGCATTCACGGATCATTGCCCAACCGTCCAACATGTCATTATCCACAGTCATATCAAAAAACATGTGAATTCAAACTGGTATTCAAACCTAAGGCTCAGGTGGTCGCATCACTAAGGATTATAACAAGAATAAGATTAAAAAGATGAAAAGATGATAATCATAATTAAATGACTATTGTTTTGTTCTTATAGAGATCCACGGTCATATCACTCCATAAGAATATATCAGATCATCCAAATAACCGCGCATAAACAGAGAGAAGACATTTGTTCGATGGAGGAATATAATTGATTATATTGAATTGAACTAGGTTAAGGGGCTACCCCCATGCCCCATAGAGATTTACTCAGACATAAAAAGACCAGAAGAAATGCAAACTAAAATGAGATCCAACATTATACAAGATGTGATCTACAACTAAAAAATAGATGAAATGGAATGAAGAACGGAATTATTTTACAAGTGAAGAGTCTCTCCTTTTATAGGAGGGAGAGGGGTTAGTATGCCCTCAAAAGAGGAGGAAAAAAGAGGGAGACCAAATTTTGAATTTTCTGGATCTGGTCAAATAGAAAGTTTGTTGTCTTTAATTATCTTGACCATGTAACTCCCTTTAATGCAGATTCTCGCAACAGCAATTTCGAATGTATTTCTCTCCCGTTAAAAGCACAAAAGTGGTCCAAAAAATATGATTTTATTTTAGGAAATTAAATTTCATTTCCAATGAATACTTGTACACTCAATTTGGAGTTTGAATGCAGGAGTTATGTCACTTTTGGTGGAGGGTATATATGAATTTCAGGACTGGTGCAAATTGTGTAATTTTCCTACAAAACCCAAGTAAATAGAATTAAAACTCCAATTAATGAGAAAAATATAAAATAACATAATTAATTATGAAACTAAGAGAATAAATAACAAAATAATCCTAAATAAATATAAAAATATAAAAATAAAATGGATAAATATACATTTATCAATTTTCCAACGTCATTGTTGTGTTTTCTTGTAGTTAACTTTGCTCAATCCTGATAGTGGAATATGCCCCATTCCAGGTACCATCTAGAGGAGTTTATTGTCCAAAGTTTCCATGTTTGGAGTGGGAATGATATTTCTAAATAACTCAATGACTTTTTGTTTAAAGTTTTGTATTTGGCATTGTAGAAGCAATTTTTCATAGTGCTAGTAGGGTGTTGAATGCATGACATGAAAATGTGTGACGTCCCCGAATTTTCTAAAACTTAATCTGATGTGAGACGTCCAAATTGAAACCCTCACCTCAGCGAGAATCCCAATTTAAACACCCCACACTAGGCTAAGAAGAAGAAAATCAAAGGAGTCAGAAGGAAACACAGTAGCACATGCACATGAACAATAAACAAACCACAACACATGTTCACCATTCAACATATAATTACAACATGAATTGTTACAACATTTGATATTACATATTGAACAGAAAACTATACATATACATGAGCTACAGCTAATACAACAGGATCTTAAGACAACATGTCCACCTATACATCAGCTCGCCACACAACTCTCACTATCTTGGATCTTCAAGAGCATAACCACAACCTAAACAAAAGATTACATGCGGTACACGTCAGCACAATATTTCATGAATATTGTACTGAGTACGCCTACATGTCTTTTATTTACCTCTCATCATATCTTGGCAATAAGATAAAACTAATACTTGGCAGCATAAAGAAATATGACAAAAAGCATACACTTGCACAAAGATATTCATTAGCAAAAGAGAACGCATATTTTAAGCTTATTTCCATCATATATCTCATACATCTGCCCCTAGGGCTTTGATGCTTTTCAGGCCTTATGATCTACTACCAAAGAGTTTGAGATCATTTTATGTGTGATCTACTACCAAAGAGTTTGAGATCTAACACATGTGATCTACTACCAAAGAGTTTGAGATCACTTCAATGCACTGTACTACCACAGAGTTTACTGCTATCATATGATGGACCAGATATCTTATGTTTCATGTGTTTATAGCAATAAGTATGGAAAATCAAGCAACATATCATACCAGAACAATCATTTCAATCAATACTATATGCCAGGTCTTTACTACCATATAACACAAGCATAATGTATAATAAGCCAAGTAAGAGGTAATAGCGTACCTTGATCGAGAACAAACCTAATCGCATACTTGATATCAGATATATCCTCATGTCAACTATATGTTGGTCAAACCCCTGATTAAGACAAGATCATATATCACCATTAGGTTCTCATCATCTACATCTCATCTTAACCATAGTCGTATTCATTAGGGTTTATCTTATCTCATTAGGATATTCTCCTTATTACTTGTCTTATCATCTTGTTATCTGGGATTGATGTTACTGATGTTGTATTCCAAATTATGATTCATTATCTGAACATTATCTTCCATATCCTTTTTGTGCATATATTAACCCTAGGTTACATACATTAATCCAATTAGGGTTTCATCACATGTATTAAGGTTCATATTCATATAATATAGATTATGTTCATCATGATGATCTCATAATTAAATATGAGGTTCAATATACTGATATGACATTTCTCTGTAAATTTCATCATTTATAGAGAACATATGTATTTATTGCATTTTATTAGAGTTATTAGCCCTAATTAACCATATTAAGCAAATTACATGATTTTGTACATCATCATGACCATAACTGACATCATATGCATTATAAACATGATTATAGACTTACTGACATGTTATCATAATTTTAGAACATCGTTTGATATTTATTATCCATGAAATAAGCATTACACATCTTACATGATATCACTGATATTAGTGCATCAAAATTCTAATATTATGTTTTGACATTGTTCTACACATTTTTATGAACATTTCGGTATATTTTACATATTTTTCTGATCAGCGAGCTAATTTCTACGAATTATTGAAGATATAGACATTTTCTGAGATATTACCTCAAACAGCCAATTGGGAAGTGCCACGTGTCTCTAGGGAGTGCGGCTCCACTGTGCTGGTTCAGACTTGAGCCGTTCGGTCTAGATAAACCGGTTCACTCCTCTTTCTTCCTCCCGTTCAATGCGATTTGTTCGCGTGAGTTTGGGGTAGAGCCACCGCCGCAGCAGGATGCTCTAGCGAGCAATCCTCCACCTCAAGGTCTTCCTCGCGATCCAGCGCCCGCTGCACCTGCTTGCCGCTCGGCCTGGGGCGAGTTCGCGTCCTCTTCTTTGTGTGAAGCCACTGTCGCCGCATGGATCTAGTCTCCGGCCTGCTCCAGATCACTGCCCCCAGCGCGAGCCACACTCCTGGCCGCCGTCGTGGACTTCCACCTCCTCGTGATGAGATGGGGTCACCCGCCTGGCTCCAGGTTCCGCTACGGGTCTCACTCTGTTCTCAGTCTGTGAGGGAGCGCCGCCTCAAGGGATCTACTCCGGCAACCGATCAACAAAGCAAAGATGCTTTGTCTCGCCGATGCCTCCTATGGTTGTGCTCCATGCCCGACGCCAGTGAAGTCCTTGTCCACCGCCTTCTCTGCACCTTCGATCTTGTAGGGTTGCTGCTGGTCACTCTTGCTTGATGTTCAAGGAGGTTGCCGCCATGGGACTTCCCTGGTGTACCGCTCCACGCAGGGCATGAGCATTGCCGGGTCGGGTTCCAGCTAGCCACCCACTTACTTGAGGCGCTCCACATCTTTCCTTTGTCCAAGCGTGCTCCTCCGTCGAGCTCTCCTCTCCGGATTCTACCTCCACTACCAGATCCTCACTACTGCAGAGAGGCAAAGATGGTGGGAGGTTTCTCTCTCTCTCGCTAGGTTCGTCTGCTATAAATGAGACATCGGTGTGATCCCCTCGTCAAAGAGCACGCACTGAGTCAAGCGAACTGCTCCTCATCCCACGACCTCACTCGACATGGCATCGTGGTGACTACCATGCTCTAAGGCTGGTTATAACTGCTACTACGACGATAGTTTTCATAGCTATTTGATCATATTCAAAGCCCACGATCAGGGATCTCACTAGGTTGAAAGCCACTAGGCCGTGTGACAAAGGGTGGTACAAAATCATATACAAATATATTCAACAGTTCATCATATATAAGTCTTTATATATTTCTCAAGGAACCTCCGAATTTTATGAAACTTTAACCATAGAATTAACCTCAAAAGATATTCAGACTCCATCAAACCAAGAGATATACATTTGCATGGTCGAAACATTTTGAAGGTTATCATTATATCACACTAATTCATGAAATCCCCTATATTCATAATTAGCTTCATGAGTGCATAAGATCAAAGAAGTTGATGTCATCATTCTCATACATACATAAGAAGTTAAGTTGACCACTCCATTGCTCAATTTCATGAATCTATTCATCTAAATTGGCTACCCAGTGATCTCAAAATTCCATTCTATAACATCCTACACACCTTAAAACAAATTCCGTCCTCAGAATTAAGCTCAAGAAATCCACTTTGTCACATCATATACATCTTAAAAGAACTTTTGTCCTCGAAAGTAAACCATACTCATATTTCCAGGGAAAACCACCATGTCTTCATCCATGATGCGATGATTTTGAGTCGCATTTATAGACCTTTTTCATATGTGTTTTGTGCTCTAATTACTCATTTTTATGGATAATATTGCATAATTCACTCATTTCGGTCTTTGCCTTCATATTATGTCAAATCCCCTTTGTTTTACTATTTTGAGCATTATTTATCATAATATTATTATTTGTGTGGATTTACTTGGTCTTGTTGTGAAATTTCAGGAAAAACAAGTATTTGCTTCCGTCGATACCATCGACAGAAGTCGATACCATCGACCAAGCCACAGATTGCCAGACGAGAGGAGCAGCACATAGTCAATACCATCGACACCCAAGTCGATGGTATCGAGATCCCTTCAGGTTGCTGGCGAGGAAACTGTCGATACCATCGACCCAAGTCGATGCCATCGACACATGGAGGCTACAACGTCGCTAAACGACAACAACCGACGCTAAAGAGAGTCGATACCATCGACCCAAGTCGATGGTATCGAGATGACCACAGGCGCTCAGACTAAAAGAAAGGAAAGCTGCCGCTAATCCGCTGGGTCGATACCATCGACCCGCGTCGATGGTATCGACGCCGCCAGATATGCGTTGGATTCGTTTTGATCTCGATCGGACGGCTGGAGTTATTTGACGACCTAATTAGGGACTTATACCTAATGACGGCCGCCCACACGAGAGGAGGATGGGGATTTTGCATTGCACGAGTGCCGAGGAAGGAGAAAAAGGAGAACGGAGGCCAGAAGCTCATCTCGGGTGATTCGAATGCTGCCGAAGACGAATTCCACCACCGACAGGCAGGGAAGCTCGTATTCTACGCCAAGGATCTACCGGTTCTTCTCCGTTCAGGGGTTTCCCACTTGTTTCACGTTTCTCTTATGAATTCCCCTATTTCTACCATGTATTTGTGCGAGATGAACATGAGAGGCTAAAACCCTCCATCTTTAGGACCGGGAGTAGCCCGGGAATGCATTGTATGACAATTTTATATTGATAATTCATATTTTCTCTCCCAAATCCGTGGTATAGATTTGTTTTCTCCATATATATTGTTATGCTTGATCACCATAATAATAACTTAATGCCCTTAATCACTTCGACAGAAGGATTAACGGTTGAAAAGAGATGAAATCTACATTAATCAATAAAACCCTTGACAAAGGAGTTGTAAAATTAATGGTGGGAACTGAGAGATCATTTATAATGCGCTTAGTTTAGGGGAATGATTACTACGATGGTGGAATCAACCTAAACCTAAGTAGTGAGTTACACCACGACAGTGGGTAATTCTATTTTCAGGCCACTACCTGTATAGAGAGAGAAGAGTGAGGAATTATATAAAACCTAATGCAATGTTGACCCGCGGTGAAACCGCAATCCTAAAGATACCCTTTTGAATTGATTAAATTAACATTTAATTGATTTTTTTCTTTGTTTCATTTTATTTTCTTTTAATTTGGACAACAAACCTTACTTTGTTATTCGGCCTAGCTGATTGCGATTAGTTAGTAGAAGTCTCCAATAATTCACGTGTCCCTGAGTTCGACTCGGGCCTCACAAAGGCCTATATTACTCGACGCATATACTTGCGTTTAAGCGCGTAGTAAAATACACGTCAAGTTTTTGGCGCCGTTGCCGGGGACACGGAGAATTATTGGCACTTTGAGTGCTAAGAGCGGCCACTCTAGGCCACATTTTTTTTATTTTGAAACAATTTTAAATATTTTTAAATTTCTCTATAATTGTGTTTACTCGTTCAAAGCATAGTACTGAACCCCGATTTTCTTATTTCAGGTACTTTGCATGGTGCATACACGTAGCGCAGACTACGCGAATCGCACACCTGAGGTTCCACCTTCGGGACCAGAGGACGAGGATTACTACGAGCAAGATCACCAAAGCGACATAGATTATGAATCTGAGCAAGAGCAAGCAGAAGAAATGGCCGAACCACAGACAATATGGGAGAAGATCAAATCGTCTTCTTCATCAGCTTCAAAAGGGCCTATCAAGAAATAGGGGCTCAACATTCCAACCTACAAGATTGATCCAGCGTTGATTAACGTGGTTAAATCAAATGCATTTCATGGATTGAAGAATGAGGACCCAGTGGCACACATCAGTCAGTTTGTTGAAAACTGTGATATGGTGAAGATAGACAGGTTTCCACAGGATGTTCTGTACCTCAAGTTGTTCCCAAGCTCCCTGGCAGGAGTTGCGAGAGAGTGGCTACATAACCTCGACGATGAGTTTGTTGAATCATGGGATCATATGGTGGAGGTTTTCTTCGAGAGGTTTTTCCCTCCTGAGAAGACCAATGACATGATTAGGAAGATTCACAATTTCACCCAACAGGCGGGTGAAACATATTCTGAGACCTGGGAGCGATTCCAGGTCATGTTGAGGAGATGTCCACATCATGGACTGGACAAGGAGACACAGGTGAAGATATTCTATTTTGCTCTCTCCGAGCATGATAGAAGCAACTTGGACTCGGCCGGTTCCGGATTTTTCTTGAACAACACTGATACGAGATGCTGGGAAATACTGAAGAACATGGCACAAAAGCAATCTTGGGGAGAAAGAGAGAGAGGCCCAGTTGAGCAAGCAAGAGTTGCCAGTGAGTCCAAGGCAATGAGAGAGTTAAATGAGAAGATGGATCGTCTCGCAAAGAAGCTACTGCAGATGGAAGACAATGAGTCCGAGGAGGAGGCTCAAGTCAAGTATATGAGGCAACAGCAAGGGTACAGGAACAATGACTATTCATGGCGAAAGGACAAAAAGTTCTCATGGAAGGACCCGAACAATTTTCTGCAGGATCCGGATGCCAAGCCTGCACCAGCCACAGAGGACAAGAGCACGGAGTTGCTCAATCAGGTCATCAAACAAAACTAGGAGTTAATGAACACATTTGGGCAACAAATCAAGCAACATGGTGAATTTATGAACCAATTTGGGCAGACTTTGCAGAGTCATGGGGCTCAAATGAGAACTATAGAGACTTCCATGGCACAGATTGCGGCTGAGATTGCAAGTTTGAAGAAGCCAGCACATCCGAGTTTTCCGGGGAACACCAATGTTCCCGGGGGAAACCAGCAGGCCAAGGCTATCCTATTGAGGAGCGGTAAGAAAGTGTTGAATCCAAGGGCGGATGACACAAGCACACCGCAGGACAAAGTTGAAGATGCAATCATCAAGGAGCAGCCCACACCTGTCACAGGGCAAGCTGAAGATATAGCTGAGAATGGTAATGAAGAACAAGCTACTGAGGAGGAACCGCAGAAATTGACACCCTATGTGCCACCTCATCAAAGGGCACATACCGTTTTGGTCCCCTATCCCAATAGCGCAAACGCAAAGAAGGTGGATGCACAATTTAAGAAATTTCTGGACAACTTTAGGAAGTTATCGGTAAATATTCCGTTGTTGGAGGCGATTGAGCAAATCCCGTCATATGGCAAGTTCCTAAAAGATGTCATCACCAAGAAGAGGAAAATACCCGACACTGAGGTCGTGGTGCTCAAGGAGCAAGTGAGTGCTTTTATTATGGGCACTTTGCCGCCGAAGAGACAGGATCCAGGTTGTTTCAATATTTCTTGTTTTATCGGGAAGTTCAAATTTGGAGAGGCACTTTGTGATTCTGGGGCAATCATCAATTTGATGCCCCTTTCTACATTCAAGAAGCTTGGATTAAAGAAATCAAGGCCAAGCAACATGACTATCCAACTGGCCGATAATTCTGTGGTGAAACCGTATGGAATCTGCGAGGATGTCTTGGTGAAGGTAGACCGTTTTGTTTTTCCAGCTGATTTCGTGGTTATGGAAATGCAGGACGAGCATGGAAATGAGTTGCTACTTGGATGCCCATTCCAAGCAACAGTCGATATGATCTTGGAGATGGGAAGAGGTCGCTTGACCTTGGGCATTGCGGATGATCGCTTTGAGATGGTCATGCCCACTAGCAATTCATCTACTAAAGCAAAAGCACAGTGCAACATGGTGAAACATGTGGAACACAATATCTCACTTTGTCTTGGGAAGCCATTCTTGGATATGGCTCATGTGATGAGCAAGATGGATAAAGGGACCTTAGTTGTAGACATTATGGAGCAAACTAATGTTGTCTCTTTAGGCAAGGCTGTTGGGTTTCCAAATGATGAGAATGAGGACATTCCACCTTCTTGGGAGGATGATGCGATTATTACTTCAGTTTTTGATGAATATACGGAATTGCCTTTGGAGGCGTGTTTGCTAAATGTCACTTATGATTGGATGCGGAGTACTTCACTCAAGGAGTGCGCCAAAATGCTTCAGATGCTTCCATGTTTCTACACGAGGCACTATGAAGACTTAGGTACACTTCCACCACCGCTGCAATCATCTCTTATTTGCCCGTCGGAGTTGGAGTTGAAGCCACTGCCCCCGCATCTTAAGTACGTCTTTCTAGCTGAGAAGGACAAGTTACCAGTGATTGTATCTGCATACTTGAGTGCGGATGAGGAGGAGAAACTACTGATAGTTCTCAAGAACCACCGTGGAGCTTTTGGGTGGTCTGTTGCAGACATCAAGGGGATCTCCCCTACACTTTGTCAGCATAAGATTCGGCTCGCGGAGGGAGCCAAACCAGTCATCCAGCCTCAAAGACGTTTGAATCCGAGCATGATGGAGGTCGTGAAGAAGGAAGTCATACAACTTCTTGCTGCAGGGATCATATATGCCATATCAGATTTGACGTGGGTGAGTCCCACACAGGTAGTCCCTAAAAAGGGGGGAATTACTGTTACTACAAATCTGTTGAATGAACCTGTCACCACCCGATTGGTAACCGGGTGGCGTGTTTGCATTGACTACCGCCGATTGAATGCCCGCATCTACAAGGAGCGTACAAAGCTGATCCATGATCGACATATCGAGCTGCGCACGTTCAAGAAGGGAGATAGTGTTCTATTGTTTAACTCCCGTCTCAAGATGCATCCCGGGAAGCTGAAGTCCCGGTGGAGTGGACCCTTTGTAGTGGAAGAGGTGAGACCGCACGGTGCGATTCTTGTGCGTGATGGAGATGCCACGTTCTTGGTGAACGGGCAGCGCTTAAAGTTGTATTTTGGTGAAAACTACAAGAGAAAAGTGAATGAGGTCAAACTCATTACACTTGTGGATGAATGAGATGATGGGAAGACGTCTAGCCTAAGACGTTAAAGAAGGGCGCTTGTTGGGAGGCAACCCAACCATTGGTGCATTAGGATAGGTTAATTTTAGTCATAGATTGCTTTTATTTCGTTTAATTTTAGTGTAAACAAGATACCTTGATCCGTTTATTCTATGTGCAGGCACAGGCAGGGTCGATACCATCGACACACTGGTCGATGGCATCGACATGGGTTCAGGTTGACAGCTGCAAAAATCGCACTGAGTCGATACTATCGACGGCCCCGTCGATGGTATCGACATACCTATAGGCAGGTCGCAATAAAAGTGTCGATGGTATCGACATGCCAGTCGATACCATCGAGATCTCTGGAGAAGTTCAGATGAATTTTGCTCAGTCAACTCGATACTATCGACGGCCTCGTCGATGGTATCGACATGATCACATGTTGAATGCAACAAAACGGCGATGTCGCAATAAAAGCCGTCGATACCATCGACCCTAGTCTATGGTATCGACATCCATGTCATCGATCCACGCCAAGGCATCGACGACGATTGCGAGTCCACGTCAGCGATCCGGGTGCTGCGTCGATACTATCGACTTCCGTCGATGGTATCAACAGGTCAGCAATCCGGGTTTCCCGATCCAGCAAACGTCAGCCGTCGATACTCACGAGGGAGGCGGATAGCATCGAGACGTGTCGATACCATCGACTCGCGTCGATGGTATCGACGGGTCGACAGTAGCGCCGGCCAAGTCTATTTAAGGAGACTTGCAACGTCATTTGACGTCACACCTTCAGAGCAAACGTCTTCCTTTGCGCCGAGCACTCCCCCGAGCCCTCCAAGACTGAAGAGCAGCGACAGCGAGCAGGGATCTTCGCCGAGCGGAGATTCACTTCTCCATCTTCCCCGAGCTCTCTTCTTCTAATCCCATCTTTCTTGCAACAATGGTGCACGCCGCCGGATCATCGTCCTCGAGCGCGAATCCCATGGGGATTGTGGAGTTTGTTCCACCCCCTACTGCTTCCGTATCACGTCCGCGCTTGATTCACCCTTCCATGGAGGCGAGGAAGGTCTACGAGGAGATTATGAAGCGGAAGATTGAGCCGACCCGGTATGTGGACCGGGGAATGATCCGTGATCTGGGAGTCGAGGCCAACTTGGCCTATGTGCTGAAGGGTCAAGCACGCCACACCAGCATAAGGCCAGGTGAGCTGGAGCGCCATGCGGATGGGCAGTCGTTCTTCGGCGAATGGCCCACCTACAAGGAATTGGTGGCGGAGTTTATGGCGTCCCTCGACGTCTGCATAGTACCCAACTACGTGGTGGCGTCGGACCGTGAGTGGATCAAGGGGAGGGTGTCCTTCCGGCTGTTCAACATCAACTACAACATCACTCTTCAGCAGTTCAACAACATCTTTAACTGGAACCACTCCCAACATGATCACCGATGCCCAGATTCCCGCACCGACTACGACAAGATCTTCGCCGAGCTAGTCACAGTGCCGGCGGGAAAGACAGTGAGCTACCACAATGCTGCGGTAGCGGACTTCGAGCATCCCTTCGTCCGGGTCCTACACCGGATGTTGAGCCTTACGTTCTTTGCTCGGAGCGATTTGGCATTGAGCAAGTTTCAGGAGAGCGATCTTTTCTTCCTCTACATGCTCCTGAAGCGACAAGAATGCAACTGGGGTGCGTTCTTTCTGCAGCGCGTCCTGGCGGTGAAGAGGAGTACAAGGAAGGCTCCGATCCATTTTGGTGGGCTCATCACCAAATTGGCGTTGTACTTGGGGATGAATTTCCAGTCTATGACTCCGATTTCCACGAGGAGTAAGGTGAACGTGCAACATCTGCACCGTTCAAACCTTATCCTTCTCCGGGATGGGTTGGCGTACACACACTGCCACGTCAACCACGCTTACCAGGAATGCGCACTGCCGGATGCCGTCTTCAACATCGAGGGCGCACAGCACTTCCGGTGGCCGATCATAGCCATCGAGTCCGATGAAGAAGAAGGCGGCAATGATGACCAAGAAGGCGAGGCTGAGGAGGAAGAGGAGGCTTTCACACCTCTTCGCGCACGAGTGGCACCATGGAAGCGTCCTAGGATGCATCCGGGTGCGTCTTCATCATCACAGCCCCAGCCGCCATCACCACAGCCCTCGCAGCCAGGCGAGGATGTCTACTCCATGCAGGGAATGTACACAATGCTGCATGATATACATCAGACGCAGCAGCAACATCTAGAAATGTATACCGGTATTCATGATACTACGAGCCGGTTACTTGATAATCAACGGGCTATGTTCGAGAATGAACGTCTCCTCCTCGACAACCAACAGCAGATACACAATCAGTTGCAAAGGATGGAGATGCAATAGGAGCCCTTTTACGACCATTACTGGAGTCATAGCTACTTTGGAGGCTATCCACAGCCTCCGCCGAGGACCCATTACGATCTGAGCTTCCAGGGGGAGTATCCTTCTTGGGATCCTACGGCCCCGCAGTACCCGCCTCCGCCTCCACAAGAATGATCAGGGTATCTCTGTTCCACACTTAAGAGTGTTTTTGACTATGAGGCCATAGTCGAATTCAAGCTTAGGGGGGTAGCTGGAACAGCTCTATCTTTTCTTTTGTTTGTTTTTAGTGTTTGCTTTGCTATTTGTTCTTGCTTTTTAGTTTTTGTTTAGGATCCACATCTATCTAGTGTAACTATGGATGTCGTAAAAGTTGTCATCTCGCTGTGTATTCATGGGAAATTTAAGATAATTTTAAAATTTTTGTGTCATTTGGATAGCTTGACTTGGTTGTCCTTGGGGAACTTATCCTATGAAAATGATTGATTATGTCAACTTTAAAACAAGATGTCATACCTATACTCCCATTGACTCATGAAAAGTGGATAGTAATGGTTGTTTGAGCCTAACCTAACCAAATGGTAATGAGACCTTAATTGGATATAAGAGAGAGAACCCTTTGAATCACTACACATGTCAGTAAGGAGGGACACATAATACTCTTCTAAGGTTCAGTCATCTAATCTTGTGATCATTCCACTTCATTTTTCCATAATCCACCTAAGAATTGGAAGTAAAGTACAATTTTAATTCCTTCTTGTGTGCATAGCATTTAGATAGGAATTGCATTGATATTTTCCATACTTTTGCATAAAAAGAGAAAAATATAGGGATTCATGCACATTACCTTTAGGTGCATGCCATGTAGTTGCACTTATGACTTTCATGGTTATCATGCATAAAGTACACCATGTATCTCAATTTTTCTTTAAGAATGATCTAATCTGTTCCATACCTTTGAAATATCGCAAAGATTTCCAATCATGAAGAAAACAGCCCAATACATGTATCTCTAAGCAATTATGGATATGTGGGCTAAAAAAAAAGAGAGAAAAAATTTTCTGAAAATCTGAAAAAAAAATTGAAGAAAAAAAAGAGAATTTAGAAGGAAATGGAATAAGAGGGAGAAAGGAACATGATATCACTCGCATTACAGGAAAACTGAGTACATGATGTGACTTCAGTAGATTTCCATCTCATTTTGAGGTGGAAGGTTAGGGCATGCATCATTTCACCCAAATTAGGCATTAGGGCATTTTTATTGTGCATTTGCATCATGTAGGACATTTTGTTTTATGCATATTGAAACTGTGCAATACTTCCAAGTTCTTCCATGAACCACCCATTCCATCCACCCATTGCTCGGATTGGTAGGCCACCGTGAATTTCTCCTCACTAATGATTATCAGGAGAACTGCTTCCATGTAGATGGTAGTTAAGGGCGAGCAACGTAGTGTAGGCGATCACAAGATGCACCAATGCTGAATCGGCGAATTTTATTATGTTAACTGCCTTATGTGATAGTGTTCATCGGTTTGAAGGACAATTTCTCTTATTGACGATTATTGTCCCCTTTAGGGTAATTACTGTTATGTGGTTAGAGAAGGCCGGTTTGAGAACGTTCAGTGGGAGTCACATGGGATGTGGGTTGGTGTGTTGATTTTTAGTTGACATCTACAATTCTATTCTAAGGATTAGTTGCTCGAGGGCGAGCAATGTTTAAGCTTAGGGGAGTTTGATGCGATGATTTTGAGTCGCATTTATAGACCTTTTTCATATGTGTTTTGTGCTCTAATTACTCATTTTTATGGATAATATTGCATAATTCACTCATTTCGGTCTTTGCCTTCATATTATGTCAAATCCCCTTTGTTTTACTATTTTGAGCATTATTTATCATAATATTATTATTTGTGTGGATTTACTTGGTCTTGTTGTGAAATTTCAGGAAAAACAAGTATTTGCTTCCGTCGATACCATCGACGGAAATCGATACCATCGACCAAGCCACAGATTGCCAGACGAGAGGAGCAGCACAGAGTCGATACCATCGACACCCAAGTCGATGGTATCGAGATCCCTTCAGGTTGCTGGTGAGGAAACTGTCGATACCATCGACCCAAGTCGATGCCATCGACACATGGAGGCTACAGCGTCGCTAAACGACAACAACCGACGCTAAAGAGAGTTGATACCATCGACCCAAGTCGATGGTATCGAGATGACCACAGGCGCTCAGACTAAAAGAAAGGAAAGCTGCCGCTAATCCACTGGGTCGATACCATCGACCCGCGTCGATGGTATCGACGTCGGCAGATATGCGTTGGATTCGTTTTGATCTCGATCGGACGGCTGGAGTTATTTGACGACCTAATTAGGGACTTATACCTAATGACGGCCGCCCACACGAGAGGAGGATAGGGATTTTGCATTGCACGAGTGCCGAGGAAGGAGAAAAAGGAGAACGGAGGCCAGAAGCTCATCCCGGGTGATTCGAACGCTGCCGAAGACGAATTCCACCACCGACAGGCGGGGAAGCTCGTATTCTACGCCAAGGATCTACCGGTTCTTCTCCATTCAGGGGTTTTCCCACTTGTTTCACGTTTCTCTTATGAATTCCCCTATTTCTACCATGTATTCGTGCGAGATGAACATGAGAGGCTAAAACCCTCCATCTTTAGGACCGGGAGTAGCCCGGGAATGCATTGTATGACAATTTTATATTGATAATTCATATTTTCTCTCCCAAATCTGTGGTATACATTTGTTTTCTCCATATATATTGTTATGCTTGATCACCATAATAATAACTTAATGCCCTTAATCACTTCGACAGAAGGATTAACGGTTGAAAAGAGACAAAATCTACATTAATCAATAAAACCCTTGACAAAGGAGTTGTAAAATTAATGGTGGGAACTGAGAGATCGTTTATAATGTGCTTAGTTTAGGGGAATGATTACTACGACAGTGGAATCAACCTAAACCTAAGTAGTGAGTTACACCACGACAGTGGGTAATTCTGTTTTCAGGCCACTACCTGGATAGAGAGAGAAGAGTGAGGAATTATATAAAACCTAATGCAATGTTGACCCGCGGTGAAACCGCAATCCTAAAGATACCCTTTTGAATTGATTAAATTAACATTTAATTGATTGTTTTCTTTGTTTCATTTTATTTTCTTTTAATTTGGACAACAAACCTTACTTTGTTATTCGGCCTAGCTGATTGCGATTAGTTAGTAGAAGTCTCCAATAATTCACGTGTCCCTGAGTTCGACTCGGGCCTCACAAAGGCCTATATTACTCGACGTGTATACTTGCGTTTAAGCGCGTAGTAAAATACACGTCAATCCACATGTAATCACTATTCTATGTGTAACATATCCGCAAAGGTTACCTAGAACCATGTATCCAAAGCACTATTAGGGGTTTACAACCATCTTGGTGCACAAACACTCCATTCAAGGTTAAACTCAAGGTTTAGAAGCTTAGCTTATGTCATTCCATATCTCATATATTAGGGTTGCATCCTCATCTTTATTCATGTGTTATTATTCCACATCATATAACCATGTTCTAAAGGAGTTAACTAAGATTAACTCATGCAACAAGGTTTCATCAACATTTTATTGAGCTAATTTTTAGAACATGTTCAATATTAACATATGCATTTTATGAGGGAGTTAACTATAATTAACCCGCATTATCCATCTAGATCATATCAAGGTGTTATATTCAGTATGTTGTGCTAGCTTTCAAACTACATTTTCCATCTTTGTTAAGCACTAAGATTAACACCTCGTGTAACATGTTTCATTCATATGATCTTATTCCATTACTCATTATAAATATCATCATTACTAGTGATTTCATCACAAGATTAGCCAACAACTTCACATTAATCATCATTGTTCAGGTACATGATTAACCATTTATACATTGATATTTATTAAACCATGTCTAGATTTCCATCACATCGTGTTTATATAGCATGTCTCGAGATTAGATCACATCCTTACATATTTTATATCATGGTAGTGCTTAAGTAAACTTATACAAGTGGCTTATTAAACATATATCAAAACCTTATCTAATCCAACTGAGGTTCTCTGGCCCATATCATGAGGGTAGTGCCATGCTCAGTCTCTCTGAGCATCACTCAACTCTATGAGTATCTCATATGTATATACTTTATCCTCCCTCCTTGGTTTAGGGTTTCCAGGTCTACCTCATTGGTACTAGCTAATATCTTCACAAGCTCTAGCCACATTAGCACAAACCAAAACATGCTACAACATACTATTCATAGGTCTTCTACCCATGAAACATGCTTACCCCAAAACTCTCTTATACATACACCACTAGATTCCTATGTGGGAAACCACCAACCCGAGCATGAGGTTGTACAAAAACTAACATAGCTACCTCCTCCAGGGTCTTGGGCTCTCTCCCTCACCTAGATGGTAGGCACTCATATTCATTTTCACATATAACGAGCCTCTCTCTGAATCTAGGGTTTGGTCCTCCCAAGGACATCTAGGGTTCAACAAGACTATAGAAATTATGCATGAAGCAACTCAACTCAATCACTCAGGAGTAGTCTAGTTTAGGACATATCATATCACGTATCTCATATTTCTCATATCGTGGAGTCTAGGTTCTCTGACCTTCTCCCTGTGGGTCTCGCTCTCTCTTGAGCTAACCCCAAAGTTGGTCCTAACACTAGAGGTCCTCCTTTGTAAAAGAGTTTGAGGCTACAGCTGACTCACATCTTATCTTAACTTGACATAACTTATCACATAAAATCCTAGTTACTTGCATCATCAAAACTCATCTTGCATCCTTAAACTGAAATCAAGTCCTCATAGACAAACATACATCATCATAAACTATCTTATATCATCTCTATCAAACTTACATCATATCATCAAACTTATATCATCTATTCCATCTATCATATATTCCAACAAGGCTCTAGACATCTAATCTAGAACTACTCTCTCTTCTAGACTGATGTCATTCACTTTCACTTAGGTTACATGAACACCTCCTACTCGTACTTGTTTGGGGACACATTTTGTAATACATATACATATTAAAATATTATATAGTTTTTCTCCGATAAAACAAGCGCCAGAGAAAACTATCGAGGTTCGATTCGTTTGGAATCAAAAACCAAAACCAGAAACGAGTGTCCCACACATAGTAGAGAGTCCAGTATCATGAAAACTAGTGAAAAGGGTGAGAACAAGGGGTAGACTAGTGTAGCTACTCTAGAAAACATGTGCAGTATGTCTAGGGTTTCTCTTCCTTTTATGTACATCATTTCCAAATAGTGCAACGTCCCATACCGCTGCACTACAAGGAAAGAACGACATCTAAGGACTTGCTACTCAACAAGCACTAGTCTAGACCTAGTTCTCAGACATCTAGGTGCTAACCTAGAGGCTAGGTCAGATCTAGTCTCTAAAAGACGACTAATCTAACCCTAAAGATGTTTTTAAGTTCAAGGTTCTTTAGTTTTGAGTTGCACAATGAGCAAATGCCAGGCTTTGCTATTGTTCATGCTCTGATACCACCTGTGACGTCCCCGGATTTTCTAAAACTTAATCTGATGTGAGACGTCCAAATTGAAACCCTCACCTCAGCGAGAATCCCAATTTAAACACCCCACACTAGGCTAAGAAGAAGAAAATCAAAGGAGTCAGAAGGAAACACAGTAGCACATGCACATGAACAATAAACAAACCACAACACATGTTCACCATTCAACATATAATTACAACATGAATTGTTACAACATTTGATATTACATATTGAACAACAAACTATACATATACATGAGCTACAACTAATACAAAAGGATCTTAAGACAACAGGTCCACCTGTACATCAGCTCGCCACACAACTCTCACTATCCTGGATCTTCAAGAGCATAACCACAACCTAAACAAAAGATTACATGCGGCACACGTCACCACAATATTTCATGAATATTGTACTGAGTACGCCTACGTGTCTTTTATTTACCTCTCATCATATCTTGGCAATAAGATAAAACTAATACTTGGCAGCATAAAGAAATATGACAAAAAGCATATACTTGCACAAAGATATTCATTAGCAAAAGAGAACACATATTTTAAGCTTATTTCCATCATATATCTCGTACATCTGCCCCTAGGGCTTTGATGCTTTTTAGGCCTTATGATCTACTACCAAAGAGTTTGAGATCATTTTATGTGTGATCTACTACCAAAGAGTTTGAGATCTAACACATGTGATCTACTACCAAAGAGTTTGAGATCACTTCAATGCACTATACTACCACATAGTTTAGTGCTATCATATGATGGACCAGATATCTTATGTTTCATGTGTTTATAGCAATAAGTATGGAAAATCAAGCAACATATCATACCAGAACAATCATTTCAATCAATACTATATGCCAGGTCTTTACTACCATATAACACAAGCATAATGTATAATAAGCCAAGTAAGAGGTAATAGCGTACCTTGATCAAGAACAAACCTAATCGCATATTCTTGATATCAGATATATCCTCATGTCAACTATATCTTGGTCAAACCCCTGATTAAGACAAGATCATATATCACCATTAGGTTCTCATCATCTACATCTCATCTTAACCCTAGTCGTGTTCATTAGGGTTTATCTTATCCCATTAGGATATTCTCATTATTACTTGTCTTATCATCTTGTTATCTGGGATTGATGTTACTGATGTTGTATTCCAAATTATGATTCATTATCTGAACATTATCTTCCATATCCTTTTTGTGCATATATTAACCCTAGGTTACATACATTAATCCAATTAGGGTTTCATCACATGTATTATGGTTCATATTCATATAATATAGATTATGTTCATCATGATGATCTCATAATTAAATATGAGGTTCAATATACTGATATGACCTTTCTCTGTAAATTTCATCATTTATAGAGAACGTATGTATTTATTGCATTTTATTAGGGTTATTAGCCCAAATTAACCATATTAAGCAAATTACATGATTTTGTACATCATCATGACCATAATTGACATCATATGCATTATAAACATGATTATAGACTTACTGACATGTTATCATAATTTTAGAACATCGTTTGATATTTATTATC
This sequence comes from Alisma plantago-aquatica, assembly GCA_963693085.1. NCBI lineage: Eukaryota > Viridiplantae > Streptophyta > Magnoliopsida > Alismatales > Alismataceae > Alisma > Alisma plantago-aquatica. The sequence continues at coordinate 926,190,395 of OY856411.1, read as the reverse complement.
CATGAAATAAGCATTACACATCTTACATGATATCACTGATATTAGTGCATCAAAAGTCTAATATTATGCTTTGACATTGTTCTACACATCTTTCTGAACATTTTGGTATATTTTAAGTATTTTTCTGATCAACGAGCTAATTTCTACGAATTATTGAAGATATAGACATTTTCTGAGATATTACCTCAAACAGCCAATTGGGAAGTGCCACGTGTCTCTAGGGAGTGCGGCTCCACTGTGCTGGTTCAGACTTGAGCCGTTCGGTCTAGATAAACCGGCTCACTCCTCTTTCTTCCTCCCGTTCAACGCGATCTGTTCGTGTGAGTTTGGGGTAGAGCCGCCGCCGCAGCAAGATACTCCAGCGAGCAATCCTCCACCTCAAGGTCTTCCTCGCGATCCAGTGCCCGCTGCACCTGCTTGACGCTCGGCCTGGGGTGAGCTCGCATCCTCTTCTTTGCGTGAAGCCACTACCGCCGCATGGATCTAGTCTCCGGCCTGCTCCAGATCACTTCCCCCAGCGCGAGCCACACTCCTGGCCGCCGTCGTGGACCTCCACCTCCTCGTGATGAGATGGGGTCACCCGCCTGGCTCCAGGTTCCGCTGCGGGTCTCGCTCTGTTCTCAGTCTGTGAGGGAGCGCCGCCTCAAGGGATCTACTCCGGCAACTGATCAACAAAGCAAAGATGCTTTGTCTCGCCGACGCCTCCTATGGTTGTGCTCCATGCCCGACGCCAGTGAAGTCCTTGCCCCCCGCCTTCTCTACACCTTCTATCTTGTAGGGTTGTTGCTGGTCACTCTTGCTTGATGTTCAAGGAGGTCGCCGCCATGGGACTTCCCTGGTGTACCGCTCCACGCAGGGCGTGAGCATTGCCGGGTCGGGTTACAGCGAGCCACCCACTGACTTGAGGCGCTCCACATCGTTCCTTTGTCCAAGCGTGCTCCTCCGTCGAGCTCTCCTCTCCGGATTCTACCTCCGCTACCAGATCCTCACTACTGCGGAGAGACAAAGATGGTGGCAGGTTTCTCTCTCTCTCGCTAGGTTCGTCTGCTGTAAATGAGACATCGGTGTATCCCCTCGTCAAAGAGCACGCACTGAGTCAAGCGAACTGCTCCTCATCCCACGACCTCGCTCAACATGGCATCGTGGTGACTACCATGCTCTAAGGCTGGTTATAACTGCTACTACGACGATAGTGTTCATAGCTATTTGATCGTATTCAAAGCCCACGATCAGGGATCTCACTAGGTTGAAAGCCACTAGGCCGTGTGACAAAGGGTGGTACAAAATCATATACAAATATACTCAACAGTTCATCATATATAAGTCTTTATATCTTTCTCAAGGAACCTCCGAATTTTATGAAACTTTAACCATAGAATTAACCTCAAAAGATATTCAGACTCCATCAAACCAAGAGATATACATTTGCATGGTCGAAACATTTTGAAGGCTATCATTGTATCACACTAATTCATGAAATCCCCTATATTCATAATTAGCTTCATGAGTGCATAAGATCAAAGAAGTTGATGTCGTCATTCTCATACATACATAAGAAGTTAAGTTGACCACTCCATTGCTCAATTTCATGAATCTATTCATCTAAATTTGATACCCAGTAATCTCAAAATTCCATTCTATAACATCCTACACACCTTAAAACAAATTCCGTCCTCAGAATTAAGCTCAAGAAATCCACTTTGTCACAAAATGCGTCTCTCTCTAATATTATGCTAGATGTCTCAAATTATTTCAACCAAGTGGATAGGTCAGTGTTAATTCATGAGGTTGGGGTGAGGTTCCCATCTATTTCTTTGTGGGTAGACTTTTTTTATGGTCAGCCAGCAAGGCTATATGCTTTAGCGGGCATATTTTGTCAGCTAATGGAGTTCAATATGGTTATCCTTTAGGGCCATTTTTTTTCCTTGTGTTACACCCACTTGTTCATGAGATTAGATACAACTACAACCTTCTTCTTGATGCTTGGTATCAAGATGGTGTGACTATTATTGGGGACATGTAAGAAGTCGCTAAGGTGCTAGACATTATTAAGAGGATTGGTCCAGGTCTGCATCTTGAATTGAATATTTGTAAAACTAAACTAGTTTGGACTACATGTGATGGTATAAAGCTTCATAAAGCTTTGTTTCTTGAGGACATTGGGAGGTCTTTTTTGGATGTGAAACTACATAGAGGAGTAGTTACCATGGATATTGATTTTATTAAAGGGTTGTCCTTGAGGAAGGATGCCATGGATATTGAGTTGATGCATCTTCTTCCATAGTTGTGTGACCCATAGAGTGAACTTCTTATTCTATGATCATGCATGGGTGCTGAAAAGTTTCTATTCACTCTGAGGATGTGCCAACTTGTGCATGTGTAGAAGGAAACAATGTTATTCGGCAAAGGTCTACTAGGTTCCATTGAGGGAATTGTGGTTTATGGAGACCCATTTTTTAGGACCTTCAATGGTAGATGGCTTTTTTACCTATTCATATCTATGGGTTAATATTCTACTCAAGACTAGAGGCCCCTCATACTCATTTTCGGACTCAATGCCCAATCATGGGTGCTTTGGGATTAAATTTTTACTGATAGAAAGATTTGTGGTATGTATACTGTTTTTTCTAGTTTTTTTAGAATCTCTTCATGTCATGTTTTTTATTTTGACCTTAATATTTTTCTAACAAACAAAACCCTTACCCTAAATACCAAAATGTTTTGGCTAGTTCCCTTTTAGAAAAATTGTTGAGGATATGAAAGTGAAATTTGACATGACCACTAGACAAAAACTAGTTTTTGGATGTCTAAAAGATTATAATGTGTAAAATTTTCATATTGCTACTCCTAATTATGGGTTAGTCCTCCACATGTCACCACTGGAGTATCATACTATTCTCAAGTATCATCTTATGATTCCTTTGTATCAAATTGATGAGGTATGACCAATTTGTCATAACTCATGCTTAGATGCTTTTGGATAAAATGTAGTTCATTGTAGGGATCTTCTAGGTTTCAATTATAGAAATGATCTTTCTGCAATGATCTCTATTATATACTTAGATGTGTGGGAGTTACTTCTAAAAAAGAAGCACATGTGAACTTTTTAACTGATCTATAGGAGGGAAAATCGACACTAAGAACAACTAATGACTTAATTCTTGGGTGGATTGTCAGGAAGAACATATATGTTGTCCTAATTGGGATTTCTCCATTAGTGGGATTGAGGGACGGGACATTTATTGTGGTCGTGATACCCCTGAAGTTTCCTCATGAAAACTAGCTAAGCATGAGAAACCATGTATCGATCATCAACATATTTTATACCTGACTAGATATATACCTTTGGTTTCTTAGTAGCAGGTATCATGGTGCTTATTTAAAGGGTTCAAAGTTCTGAACTGTAATATTATGCCCATCAAATGTATGGATGTAGTGTTTAGGGGAATTGGTTTTTCTATCTTGAAAGGATTGAAAGCAAATCTTGTTGCCTGCCTACTTTTGTCTCATTGTAAATTTGTTTCTACAAGTTATCATGGTATAGTTCTAATATTTCAGGGTGTATAACTGTTAAAAGATCCAATAAAAAATCTTAATAGTTCTAAATTGGATAATTTTACTTTGAAATCACAAATGTGCCCATCATATTGCAATATCTATTTTCTGATGGTAGTGTTTGTTATCTTACTTATTGTAACGTTTCCCTTAATATTGGCCAACCTACTATATATTTGCATGTACCAATTTTTGTTGACGTTCCCTAATATTCTTTTATATGGTTTTGTACCCAATCCATTAGTTTATGGAAAGTTTAGAATTTTTTACCATGATACCCCCTGAACATGTATAAAATTAGTTCTTCTTTGGGACATAAAGTTGAGAAGATCACGTTACTGTATGCATCCAATCAAGGATATATTTGTTACACAATTTTTCGATATGTATCAAACCATGTGGTTTCAAGCTTTTTGAACTTGTAAATTGTGTGAGTTATATTATATATTCCTCTACTACACTTTTTTTGAAACACAATTAATGAATAATTTTATATGCATCCCTTTTGTACAAAGCTATCATGGTGTTTATAAAATGGGATGTTCCATTTAGTTTATTGAGTAAGGAGAGATACCCTCTCAGTTCCCACTCATTAAACTTTTAGTTGGGTCAGTATTCTTTATAGATAACACATGAAATAATATTAATTTATAGTATGTAAAGAGTGATGTGTTTAGTTTACACAAAAAATTCACTAGAGAATATAATTCCATAAAGTTTAGCTTGTAAAGTGTCAATCAACTTTCTACAAGTGAACAAGTTAATTTTAGTGCAAAAAAGGATCAATCCCATGGAACAACAAGATTGAAATTTGTATTCGAACAAGTTTCTTAGAGTAATATCTAAAATCCAATTTTTAATAGATATTATAACTAAAATAGGAATAAAGATTATTGAAGAAAAAACTAATCAAATCTAAGATTTAATAAATATTAGGAGATATTAGGGGTATGGGTTCACCACAATAGACCACATATTTATTTTATTGATTCAACTCGTTAATTGTTCTTAAGTAGATCAAGATCAAGTGGCTTTATCTCCTTAGGGAATGTATATCATGAAAGGGTCAAACTTCTCACAAACTTGGATCTCAGTGATTATGGATCATCGTTCAACTTTCCACTAAAACTCTTTTTGGAAATTCATACAAAGTTTCACAAATTTTATCTAGTGTTCAAACCCATAGATCTTGGGTCTCATCACCATGGATCATAGAGCATAGGAAAAATGAGGGATCAGTTCATAAGTCAAGTAATAAGATCGAATGAAAACTCATCTAGTTAATAAAATCTTGGAGTCAAATACAACTAAGATAAGATATAGGTCATGGGGATAGTGCTCCTTCCCTAATATGAAGGTTTTTCTTTCTCATGGTATAAACTAATGAACAGATACAGGGGAAGGAGTCATCTTGCTAGAAAAATCTAGCAGCACTTTGGCAGTCTTCATGAGGAATATGGAATCTCCTTATCTCTTTACCTTCCCCTTTTCTCCTATAGGAGGCTCTGAGAGTGATTGAGATTGTATGTGTTTGGCCTCCCACCCTGCTTTTATTAGGGGAATGGGGCCCGAAACCCTGCAAACCAAGGTTAGTGGCAGTTTTTAAGTTTGGATCTGTGATGCCAAGTACTCAACTAGAAGTCAACTAGCAAGTCAGGATCGACTAGGACATGGGTCCATGTGGAAGTCATTCGGTCAGTTAGGGAACCATCTGGTTGACTAGACAATTTGATGCTTGGGTTCAAGGTAGATCATTTGACAAGTTCTATGTGGATCAACTGGTTTGACTATAAATGAAGTGTATCCTCTTCATGTTGAGTCAGTCAACTAGTTGGCCAATCATCAGTTGAAAATTCTAGACTTGAGAAAATATTGCAATGTGAGTCGGCCAACAGAGTGTGTCCGTCGACTAACGAAAGAGTCTGGGAGGCTGAAGTGTATGTATCAAGCCTCCTTAATATTATGATATTTTGGGGTTTCGTACTTTGAAGTGATTGACCCATTTTACTTTGGTGAAGTGAACAATTCTAATATAATCCATGAATTAGAAGGAAAAAGCAAAAATAAAGAAAATAATTCCTATAATAGGGAAATATCAACGCAATTTCATAAATAAATGATCTAAAAGATGTGGTAAAAATGGATGAATATGTATTCATCAAATCACCCTGAACATGAGTGTTCCTCAAGCAATAAACAATCACATATATACACTAACAACTTGTCCTCCTCACTTGCATTGAAGACTTTTGTCCTTACCACCTTTTATGGCCAAGGTACACTACTCACGTGAAATCAAAAACCATATTGCCTATATTTTCTACTTGAAATTGTTTCAAAACTATCCATTTCAAGACCTATAAGAAGTAGATTTCAGATCACTTCTATTTTTGGCACTCCTACATACTACAAGCATAAGGTTTTATTGATTGAGTAGATTGAGGGTATGTAGATTCCCCTAGGTAGAAAAAAGGAGTTACTAGAGGTATTTAAGAAGGTGATCTCTCCTCAATTTGAGTTGTGATCTTTTGATTTTCTTTGTTGAAATTATATTGATTGCATTTTTTGTGTGCATATTGGCATCTTTTCTTTATTGGTGGTATGCCTCTATTAAATACGAGGGATATGGAAGAAGTGGTAAAGGGAGAAGGAGTTTGGCACATTTTTGGCTTTTGATTATTTTTGATGAATGAAAGGATAAGAAGGTAATAGAAGAAATGTAGAAGAGGTTGAATTTATTCATCTCATATTTTAAATTTAGCACAATGGTGGTGTCATAACATCAATTGAAATATTTCTATAACAAGAAAAATTGAGAAAATGCACAAGCGATTTACACAAATCAAGAGAGGAAAAATTGCATTTGATTCCTATCTACCATTATGCCTTACCATCATATTGAAGGAGTGGTACTACATAAGGTCCTAGGTGACAAGTGATTTCTAATAATGGTATTTTATGTAAATATTGCAATAAATACACTTCATTCAATTGATTCGTTGATTAACATGCATATAAGACAATCTGGTCAAGTAGATAAAAGTTGTAATACATACAAGCAAAGAAAAAATGAATTTTTTCTTTACTAAAACTGCACCTAAAACAAAATATCAAACTAGAAATGTTGAACTAAGGAAAGATAGAGTGGGTGGAATAGGTATGTACCACCCACCTCCAACTCAAATGTAGAAATTTTCTCATTTCGAGCAAATATTAAATATGAAATGGATGGGGAATTTCACGATGTTCATCATGGTAGTCCTGAAAACTCAAAGATGTCTAGATGAAAGGAATGTAGACAATGGGTGTGACCTTGAGAGGGAAAGTGACATCGTCTTTCTAGTGGTTGGCTAGCCTTAGTAATTCTAAGAGGTTTCTTGGACATTTTGATGAAAAAATATTTCCCCCTCCCAGTGCCTCCAGTAACATCTACAAGTCTTCTATGATCAATAGAGGAAGTGTTTTCTTTGTGCGTGGATTAGAGACAAAAGTCACATTATTGGAGGTGTACTCATCAAGTGTCTTTTGGGTTAACGTTTCTAAAAATATCAATGATAAATCACCTTATTTAAAGGAGATGATGGTATAAGAGTAATACACCCTTTGTAGTTCTATATATGGTAGATCATGTGGAGGATCCAGCTCAGGCTTCTCCTCATCACCTAGATTTTCATGTAGTAAACATGGTGTTGTCATAGGAATAATTGTCTTATCGACCTTGTGAAACTTTGTATGTGGTTATGTTTCCTCCTCATCTATCATTAGATCAACATTAAGTTTAATGTAGGCATCATTATCCTTTATAGTGCTTAATTCTTTCTTTGATTCCTTCCTGAAGCATGGGCCCATTTCAATGGACTCAGAAGAAATCATGACAGGAAAATCAATATTACAATCAAATGATAGAGTCATGTAAACTTATTACAAAGGTTGAATAACCTCGTCTAGTTCAACCTGATATGGAAAAATTAATGGCTGGGGTGGAATATAGAACTCTTTGATTGACCCTCTACTAATGTAGCTGGTGTTGCTTGTCAGTTAGTAGTATTGTCTGTTTCTAAGCAACTATCTTCTCGAGGGAAACATGTTACGCCCATTATTGAGGTGAATATTGGTTTTTGCAACAAGGTTCTTCACTGTACTCCCTATGATATTGTTGGTCATAACCCCCCTCATTAGTATATTGATATGTGTAGCATGGTTCCTCATAATAACCTCTAGAAAATTGTGAAACTTGCTTCATATCTCTCTTGAGGAAGTCTAATATTATGCTCGAGGTAGAGTTGTTGCATGGTTGCTTTTTGTTGATTCATCTCATGGAGCCACCATATATCATGAACATAAGGAGCAACATCTCCCACACTTTACATTTTGTGGGACCATCCACTCCATTTAAAATGAAGACAAAAAATATATTTTTAACAATAAAATGGAAGTAAATTACAAAATTATAAGATAAAAAGGATAAAATCTAGACTAAAGGAAATTATGAAACCAAAGTAAAAATTACAAAATAAAATAGAAACTATAAAACCAAACTAAAACTGCAAAAATAACTAGAAAGAAGAAATCTTAATTTTTGAAATCAAAGAGATTTGAAAGAAACTCTTTTGTCCTCGACAATGGTGCGAAAATTTGATGTTTGTTGTTTACACAACAAAATCACTAGAGAATATGATACCCTAGATTTTAACCTTTCAAGTGGCAATCAACTTGCTGCAAGCGAACAAGTTAATTATAGTACAAAAAGGGGTCAATTCCACAAACAATATGATTATAAAATTTATTCAAACCAATTGCTAAGAGTAATATTAAAAATATTATTTGAAAGAGAGATTATAACTAAAATAGGAATTAAGTATTGCTAAAGAAAAAATGAATCAAATCTAAGATTTAGTCAATAATAAGAGATAATTGGGGTCTAACTTTTCAACACCATAGACCATCTGTTTACTTTAATTGATTCAACTCCTTAATTTTTTAACCAAATTAGGATCAAGTGGATATGAATTTTTATGAAATGTAAATCATGCAAGGGTTGAACTTCTAACAAAACTATATTCAACCATCCAGTAAAACTCTTTTCATGATTTCTCCTAGAGTTTACAAGTTTCATCTTGTGTTCCAACACATTGATTAGGGATTTCATCACCATGGATTATAAGGGATGAGAAAAATGAGGGATCAATTCATAAGTCAAGTAATAAGATCAAATAAAAACATAACTAATCGGTATAAATCTTGTAATCAAACACAATTAATACAACATATGGGCTATAAGCTACTCCCCATGCCCCATTATGAAGGTTTTATTCACACATGATAGAAATAAAGATCAAATAAAGAGGGAAGGATTCATCTTTCTAGAAGAATCTAGTAGCATTTTAATAGTCTTTGTGAGGTAGATGATGAGTCTTCTTTTTTCTTGCTCATTTTACCTGAATAAGGCTTTGCGAATGATCGAGATCGCATGTGCTTGGCGTCCCACCCTCCTTTTATAGTAGGGAATAAGGCCTGAATCCCTAAAAACCACGGCTGGTGGAGTGTGGTGCCAGTTGGTTGACTAGAACTCAACTGTTGGGATGCAATTAGCTAGGGTGTGGGTCCATATGGAGATCACTCAATTGGCTTTGGAACCAACTGGTCGACTAGGGAACCATCTGATCAACTGGTTGGTTTTCACTCGGGTCCAAGGGATGCCAGTGAAGTATTTTACACTCGTGTCCAAGGCAGGTCAGTCGACAGTTCGATGTGGATTGGCAGTTCAACTTAAAACTAGGGGCATTTTTTCATACTGAGTCAGTCGACTAATCAGCTACTCGATCATTTGGTAATTCTAGACTTGTGAAAATCTTGCATGTGATTCGGTCAACTGGGTGTGTCAGGTGACCGACTAGAGAGTCTGGGAGGATGAAATGTGTATATGAAGTTTCCTTATTTTTCATCTTTGGAGTTTTATGGACTTTGGAGTGATTGGGCTGCGATGAAATGAACAATTCTAAGAGAAAATCTAATTAGAAGGAAAAAGCAAAACCAATGATAATTCCTAAACATGTGAAATATCGATACATTGTCCTAAATAAATGATGTAAAAGATGTAAAAAAATGCATGAATATGAATTCATCAATGAGCACGCCCAATACAATCTTTGTTCTTTTCACTAGCCAATGTTGTTTTGCTCATTGAAATCTAACTAAGAATTCTAGTTCAAGAATCATTCACCATGGAACTTGAAATGTAGTATATATACTAGGAAATGGTTGAATTTGAAAGAAATCGATTCGAAAATCATATTTCATTATTTTATATGAGGTTTATTCATCATGTGTGTGAATTTTGGAGTTGCATCCTTCATTAATTCGTCGTAGATGTTTTTCCATCATGAGAGTGGGTTGATGCCAACATTTGAATGCTATTGAACACATTTAGCAATTTCTTTTAAAACAATAATCAAGCATGGAGTTATTAGTTGGGCTATTATAATATTTTATTTTTATGTTGTAGTCCAACAATGGAATCAGGTTATAACATTTCAAGAGAACACAATTATTTGTTCTTTTCCAAAATTTATGAGATGAAATTATTACTAAATGAATAGTGATGCAGTATTCATCAGCTAGGTTACTTATAATTATGATCGCATTAATTAATATATAAGTATTAGTTTACAAAGTAAATGCCTCATTAATGTAGTTGCAAAATAGGCATGGATAGACAATTTGAGGTTATATTCTAATAAGTGCAATTCTTAAAAAAATTCTTCTAACTATACTTTAATCTTTAAGATTCACTTCAATGTATTATATATTACTACAATACACAACTATATATATTCGTACAAGTCAAGGAAAGAAAAATTTACCAATTGATATTTAATATAATAAATTATATAGTATTTTAAAAAAATGATGATTCTATTCAATTCGTCGTCTGGGCTCAAACTTGAGACCTCTTGGTAACATACCAAGGATATAACCATTGGGGTATCCCATCCTGGACTAATATTCTACAGTAATATATTAATACACACCATATTTTAGCCCTAGAATACAATTATCATTGTTTATTACAAATTTTCTAATATTATTAGGAGAGAGATTGGATGCATGGCTCATAATACAACTATAAAAGAGAAGAAAGGATTATGCTATGCACCTCAGCACATAATTACCTAGAAATGGTACGTGGAATGTGTCCGCCACCCCACCAATATGTATGAGTTCGTCAATCAAAATGAAATCAAACTCATAAAAACCTAATTTTGAGTTTGTCTCTATATTTCATGTTAAAGTTTGTGAGAGGGCTAGTATTTGCCTTACCTCATACCAGTGACCTTGGAATTGAAGAGTGGAAGGCTATGAGTAAATCATCTTCTACCACTATCCTTACTTTGTTACACCCTTATTCATTTTGGTTTATATGTTGCTATTTTCATATGCCACTAATCAGTATCATCATTGTTGGACTTTTATTCTTTCTTTCCTCTTTTACTATAATATAAATCCCTAAACTTTTAACTATTAGTGATAATGGTATCCAAAAATGTACTTTTTGTATCAAGAATCTTCTTCATGTCAATAATGTCTAACCCAAAATGAGATCATGTGAGGCCTTAGATTAATTGGGCATGGGTAAATTGACCAGTGACCCATGCCAATAAGACTGTAATTTAAGTGGTGGCTTCACTCAGACAAATTAAAAAAAAAGTCACCAAGAGGTCCATATATTCTGGTGCTTTTTAATTTATTGATCACAATTTTTCTAGGAGTAGCCAAAGTAATTTGATTTAAAGTATTAAACACAAATTCTTCCTTAGTAACAAAATAGTAATGAAACCATTCTTTCCTATGTAACTATATATTGCAAATTTTAAAATGTTACAGCCATGTTCTAGTTTAAATGGAAATTCTAGGGCTAAAGACAACCCTAATTTTAGATACAAACATATTCATGTATTGAAAAAATTTCTAGTTATTTCATGTTCTTTAATCTTAAATTTTTCTATTGCTAATTTGAAACAATGCATATAGATTTATATTTAAGCCTTAAATGATGAAAAAAATAATGCAGCATTAGCATATATATATATATATATGTATATATATATAAAGTAATTAATTAATATTGAAGTTATTAGTTGATTGTACTATCAAACATTTAGTGTATGGTTTATTGTAAATTTAATTGTGAATCTAATGCAAAAATAATGGGTGTAATTGGAGTCCAAATGAGAAAGATGTATTTTTAGTAATACATGTGTGGGTAGCCTGATGTAAGCAATCAACCAATGTGAGTAGCGTCCTGACCTACTCAATCATAATTTGTGTGACTCTAATGTACTCAATTGTCATGCGTGCATCCCTGGCACTCAATCAATGCATGTATAGTCATACGTGACTTCTGTTCACTTCAACATTGCCACCCAACATAGTGAATCACTAAGAACCTCATAACTTATGATATACTATACATAATTGAATAAAATTTGTTGGCATAGATAAAAAATTTACCTTGTCACACAACAAAAACCCTATATTTTAGTAGACAAGAATGAGGGGATGATTATTTTGGTAAGTTATGAAAAGAATGAAGAAAAATGGTAAATTTAGTTGTATATTCTGTAAGGAAAGCCTAGATCAATGGCTTGTCATTTGTTTCTCTCCCTATTCATTTGGAGAACTCAGTATTTGGGATGACTCAAAGAAAAAAATTCCCTACTCATCTTTTTTTGTTTCCTCTAATCAGATTCATTGTGTGTTAAGGACTTTGTGTGCCCTAAATGTGGCTAGTTTTGGAGCAATTGACCAAAATTAAAATTGGGAAAGTTGAGAATGGGTTAGAGAAAGGATATAATCATTATTAGCAGATACAATTGAAGTTGAGGTGAGTGTAAATACATATTATATCCATAATTTTTTTATAATATAAGCTTACAACTTGAAGAACACATATCCCTTGTTTATTATTTTATTGCTTTTAACTCATGCAGTCCTGATATTGAGTCATAATTTATGAGTGATTGAAATTGCTAGAAAATTGATAGGTGGTGAATGATTTTAGTATTAAAATGCTTGTATATAATTTTTAAAGGACACAATATAGTTTAGAAGAATGATTACATCTGAGTTTTCTCTAACTTATCATTAGTAATTAACTTTAAGAAGGTACAAATAAATAGCATACTTCCTTCTAGTTATGAATTTGTGATGATAAAACTTAGTTTTGTTTCCAGTGTTATTCATTTTATAATCAAATTAGATGGTTAGAGTGTATACACACACACACACACACACACACATATATATATATACTACATTGGTAATTTAGTACATTTGAGTTTGATTAGTACTAGTGAAATTCAATATGAAGGTTCAACAATAATCTTATAGCATAGATCTTCTGTTGTATATAGATAAAATCTAATTGTCTAGTTCAAATGAAGTATAGTGCTAAAGGTAAAATTTTTAGTATTACTCCTTTTCAGAGTATCAAAAACATCTATATTTTATTTTAGAATGCATGTCACTAATAATGATATAGCGTAGAATATAGAAAGAAAATGGAATGATTTAATTACACTTAAATTCAAGAAATTTCAAGTAGAATATTGTATAGAAACAACAAATCAATTTAACATTAGTTTCCTTGAACCCCAAATTTTCCTTACAAAGGTCTATCCTACATTGGAGGAAACAAGTTGCCGACTGTCTATGTTTTGGAGAGGAAGTCAGAGTTTGTCGATGGGGTGGGAAGGGTTAATCACAGTATGGACGAAATCTTGAATAATAGTAGGGTTATCCAACATAAACTGGATATTTTTGCTATACCTGGTGGTAACCAGCAATTACGATGGTACCAACTTTTAGTATAGTTATACTGAGGTACCCAAGATTAATTGGAGTTTGTTGTGGTGCCCACTTTAGTTATTAATCAATGTGAAATTCCTTTTAGAACCAGTAATGTAGGTACTTAAATCCTAAGTGATTTGACTCTTCGTTTATATACACATGCCTAGATGAGGAATCCATATTATATGGAGAAATGATGTATTTTTTGAGATCAGACTTGTAGAGCCATGTTGTACAGCAGGTATCTCGTTAGAAGACTTATAATACCAAGTCATCTTTGAGTATTGTATGGTGATTTTGTACCTTGTTGCAATTCTTTTATACTTTTTGGTAAACTCCATATGGGTACAGGAAACTACAAAAATGACAAAGATATTTTAGAATCACATTAGGAAATTTATTACTATGGTGTTCCCATTACTTTTGCATGTTAACAAATTTTATAGTGTTGTTCATTTGATTCAATCTTTAATGCATTTTTTCTTTTTATGTGTTGTAATATAGTTAAAAATTATATATGTATGATCTATTCTACTTGGTAAAATTATATTACAAATTACAAAATTAAAGAAAAAAAGTTTAGACATATGTTGTAACGCCTAGGCCCACTGCCCTAGGCTTTAGTAGAGTTTCATGAATGGCGACTGGACCCCACAGACCACCACTAGCCTTAACTGCAGGCTTTTTCCTCACTCGCACACAAGTCGGGGTCAACTTCCCGACTAGTCACCCATCCTAGTACTATTCCAAACTGAGCACACTTAACTATGGAGTTCTTTAGTGATGGGTTCCCTGAAAAGGAGGTGCACCTTAGTGATATGAGTAGTCCAATCATTCCTTTTAAGATCATATTATCTAAGGCCTAAAATCCTTGGAAGTTACAATCTCCCCCACTTGGACTCTTAACATCCTCGTCAAATCTCAACTATATGACCTCATAATATTTCCCCATTTCAATGCAGACCCAACATGGCCCATGGACACTCAGCTCCCGATCACGAAATACCAGTGCAAGGGTGGCTACATCACCATGGATAGCCCTTTCCTACATGCTTGGACCGTATGGCTCAGGACTGGCATGCCACATGGCCATGTGGGCCCCACCTACTGGAGGGGAATTGGCTCTGGTACCATTTGTAACGCCTAGGCCCACTATACCAGGCTATAGTAGAGTTTCATGAATGACAAGTGGCCCCAAAGACCACCACTAGCCTTAACTGCACGCTTTGTCCTCACTCACACGCAAGTCGGGGTCAACTTCCCGACTAGTCACTCATCCTAGTACTATTCCAAACTAAGCATGGTTAACTATGTAGTTCTTTAGTGATTGGCTCCCTGAAAAGGAGGTGCACCTTAGTGATATGAGTAGTCCAATCATTCCTTTTAAGATCATATAATCTGAGGCCTGAAATCCTGGGATGTTACATATGTTGTATTAGCCAGTTTGATCATCGTAGACCCTAATAATGAAGTTAAGGTAGGTATTAAGGGATTTGAGGTCTGAAAAAATATAATAAATGAAAACTAATTAAGACCAAAATCTAACAAACTAAATCATATTGTTCAACCATCTAAATCCACACATTCCTTCCCTCGACAGTGCACATGAGTAACCAAATTCAATTTTTTTTTACAATCTTTTCAACCAGCCAATACTATCCCCATTTTCACCCACCCTTAATGGCCAAAAACGACACTTCTCCCATGTCATCATTGAGACCATTTAGAAATGTGATCGGTTTCACCATTTCTCATTTCCTAGGATGGGCTATTCACCACAACAAAATGACCCCGCAAATAATTATAGATTCTTGATTGCCATCTTCATATTTTGAACACTACAAATGTTTATTTATGGATCAAAAACTAGTCTAACTTTGAAAAAGATTTTAAAAATTGTAGTTAGATCCACAATCAACTTGGATCTAGATCTTATGTCTTCATCAAAATTCCAAACTAAAAATATTGATAAACATAGAGTCTGAAACTGGTCAAAATCTAGATTTTGATCAAACCGAAACCACTCTAGATATTTAAATTTAAATTGTTGCAATATACATGTATCAATATTATAATTCTATATAACCTATAGTTTCTACTAGTCTAACTCGCAAATTGACCCCAACCTGAAGTTTTCATAACATAGAATTGACGTAGCTTTTTTTATTAGAACATGCAACCGAACCCAACCAAACTTTTCTCATTTATCTAAACCTAAAAATAAAACTTTAAAACTAAACCAAAAAACTATTCTTTAATATTAATTGATAGTGGATTTATGAATTTAGACATATAATTAACAACACTAAGAAAAAGTAACACAAAATAGGCATGTAACCGTCTACTTGCTACCCGCCTATCGCTTTCCCAAATATCAAGTATAAATGAAGAGAGTGCATTTTGTTCATTTTTAGGAACCTATTAAATCTCAATTAGATAAATCTGTTCTAAAACAAAATATAATACATTATTTATACAATTTTTAAAAACCAAATCAACATTGAAGACATGCTAATTTTTAACATGTTCTTGTTTTATATTTTCCTTTATTAATAAATCTTATTTGATATCTTTAGTTTCTCTTGCTTGATGCAACTCAGAAAAGGATTGCTGAAAATTATCACTAAGAGTATCTTATGAAAAAAATAGTCAAAATATTGCACAAAAAAATTGACAATTGTGGTTGTTCCTAATGACAATAATATGTAGAGCTTGTGTAGTATTATAGCCAGAAGTGCAATGCTTCAATTTTGCAGTTGTGTTTGTTGTTTTTTTTATGTTAGTCAAATATATTTTCCTTGAGATGATGTCTTCATTCACAAATAGTTAGCTCATCATTTATCTTCTTAAATAACTAGTAAAAACCTTCCTGCAATATAAATGCCTAAATTTTCTACATTAGTGAGAATGTATCCAAACAATTATTTCTTGTATCAAAAATATTCTCCATGTTGACCGGGACAGACCCAAAGCCATGAGAGATGACGCCTTTTACTCACTAGGAATGGGTAAATTGACCACTGAAACATGCCATGGAAACTACAATTTAAACAATGGCCTCACTCAGACAACAAAAGACCCGAATAGTCACCATTAGGTTGATATGATCTGGTAATTTTTAACTTGTTGTTAATGACTTTGGCATGAGTAGCCAAACACACAAATTTGAGTTGATTGAAGTGTACAAACACCGAGTGTTATGACTTAATTAAATTGTAGGAAATGCCAATGTGAACAAACATCGAGTGTTATACCTTATTAAAATGGTAGGAAATGACAACTTCCTTTCATATCTAACTATATAATTGAAATAAAATAATATTACAACCATGTTCTAGATTAACTGTAACAATAGGATTAAGGATAAACCTAATTCTCATTACATATTTATTAGTGTCTTGAGTTGGTTTTATAATTAATTAGTGCTTAATGTTATACTGAACTTGTACACGACTGATTAAAATATTTATTGGATATATGTTTAGATTTAAGCTATAAAAATGTAAAATGATACAACATTAGCCTATATATGTATGTTAAAAAACCTTTCAAAATTAAAATTGCTAAGAAATTAATATCCATAAAATGTTAATTGAAGATTTAAAATTTAGTGTATTTATAAAGAAATTAAATTATGAATCTAGCATAAAAAAATGGGTGTAATTGGATTTCAAACAAGAAAGATATGTGTTTTAGTTAAACATGTTTGAGATGCACAATGTAAGCAGACAATCAACATGAAAAACTACTCGGCACACTCAGTTGACAAGTGTGGAGATTGTTATGCACTCAATTAGCATGTGTATATCACTGACATGCTCGATCTGTCACATGCATAACCCGACGTGACTATTGCTGATTGCAGCGTTGCCGCCCAACACATCCAATTACTAAAGACCTCATTAATTATAATATACTTAACATAATTTAATGACATTTGTTGCCCTATATTTGTAATTTAACTTTTCACCAAAACAATACCCAAAGACATACTAGAGGAAAAGTAAATGATGATTCTTATGGTAATTGATGGAGAGAATGAGGAAGAACAATAGATCTAGTTATATGTTTTGCGAGGTAAGAATATATAAATAGCTTATCGTTAATTTCTCAAGCTATTCGATTGGAGAAGTAATCAAGGAAATACTCCTCTAGTCATCTCCCTTGTGTAATAAGAACATGTTGTACCATATAGGAGGTTTGCTTTAAAACTATTGACCCAAGTGAACATTGAGATATAGTTACATTAATGTGAAAATCATTATAACAAGCTAGAATTGAAGTATATATAAGCTGAAATATATAGTTTAGCCATGTGTTTGTCATAATTTAAGCCTAAAACATGGAAAATAGATCTTATTTATTTACTATTTCATTTCTTTTATCTCAATAGATCCTAATTCATATTCCTATTGTTTGATGGATGAAAATGGTTAGAACATTGACAAATGGTGAATGATTTCAATACTAAAATAATTGTATATGGTTTCTACAAGAGATGACATAGTTTAGAAGAACTCGTATACTTGATTTTGTCCTAAACTTTCAGTAGAAATCAACTCCTATAAAGTGTGATGTCATAGCGTGATTCCTACTAGTTATAGTTTTGATATGAAAAATGTGTATTTTGTTTTTAGAGTTTTTCTTTGTATGCTCAGTTCAACAATATCTTTTTTTAGGGTAAGCAAGGAGACTATATGTTCACTGTACCTTATGGGCTTCTTAACGATCTTTAGGATGAGGCTGATTTAGAAGGATGAGGATGAGAGTCAGATATGATATTTTGTTGGAATGGAATCTTTGACAACGGATTTGTGGCATTGGTGGAGCTTGGACGACGTTGTTATGTTGGTCGACTACTAGAGGTTGAGTGTTCTTTTATATCTAAGCATGAGCAAGTTGCTGAGGGTGCTTCCATTAAAGACAGAGGTGGAGCTCGATGATGACTGTTGCTATGTTGGTATGTATGCCCAGAGAGCCAATCATATGATGATTGGATTGGCATATGATTTGATAAATATCAAAGGCAAGATTCCAATTTATTCTGGCTCAATCGATTATGAGATAAATGATGGAGTAGAATGAATGTCTAAAGAATGATAATACACAATGATGTATGTTTTTAGGTTGAGGACCTGAACAATGAGATCATACATATGCTAAGAGTATGTAAATTCTTGTTATGTCCCTAGTCAGATGTCATTGTGGAAGGTTGATAAACAACAATGACACATCAAGACTAGAGTGTGTGTTGGTTGATGACATTGTCTCATTAGTCATGATATATGATATCAAACCAAGTACACAGACACATGTTGGAGAACATCGTATCGGACAAACCCACCATGAGAGTGATGCATGGAACCATGACATGGTAGTCAAAATAATCTCTCATAGTGATGGTGGTGATTGTGATTTCTTAGACCTAAAATCACTACACACGTCGAATGTGATTGGATACACTTTGACATCATCAAACACAGTCCTGAAACATGGGTTGTTATAACGGTGATGATTGGGTGGCTTTGACGCATGAGATAGACTGTGAGTGATAGATATGTGATGTATCCCTCCTAAGGGAGTATGATGTCCAGACCACTTGATAAGAGAGATTGAGAAAGGCATGTACATGCACATGTGAATGGATATATGATATTGATGTCACACATATCTCAGATAGTCTTCTCTAGTTCAAGAAACATGAATGAACATTGAAAGGATGACAACTCTCTGCCTTGAATTCATTCAGGATATCAGAGATAAAGGAATTATACATTCACTGGAACACCAATCATAGACTGTAGGGTTGAAAGTTGTTCTCCAACTTTCCTTTTCACTTGGGTAGCACTGGTGTGAAATGAGGTACCGCTCTTTTCTTGTGATGTCATAAGCTAGTTATGGACATTCACTGCCAACATGAAATGGGACCTATAGGTGTCACACACAAAGGATTAACTTGGAAGAGGAGTTTATCCATGAATGATATTTGGATTGATTACTAAAGTGGTTAGGTACTCAATCAAACATTCAATCAATAGACTTGACTAAGAATCATCAAGTTCAAGTGTTCAACCAAGTGATTAGAGTGTCTGATTGATTGAGAACTGAATTGACTGTGTTTTGCACAATCTGGAACACCAACTGACCGGTTTATCGGGTGAACAGATCAACTCATGGTCAGTGAGACGATCAGTTCACTCTGGTGAACTGATCAGTTCACTTTTTCAAACGAGCAGTGTTGGGTCATCCTAGTTTGTGAGAACAAGTTTTCCATTTCACTATTTCAATTTGATTGGGAAAAGAATTAATCTTTCCATTAATTAGAAATGAATATGGAAAGTCAATTGTGGACAAGTCTGGGAAGTGAAACCACCGATTCACAAGTGAACCAATCAGCTCACCTTGCCAAATGACTGTTTCATTTATGAAATGACTGGTTCGTCAGCCGCAGTGTAAATTGTTCATGGAAATTCCAGACCCTTCTACTCCCATACAGATTGGGAACCCAGACCCTACCCAACACTATAAATAGAGGGGTATAGGGGGATTCTCCAGAGACACAAATCAAACCATCAATTTCTCTACAAAGTTATTGTCCTCTTTGGTTGTGGTAACTGAGAGAGCCCAAGAAAGTTCTACCCGTCCAGGGAGGAACAATGAGGGAAAGACAATTGCAGAAAAGAAACTGGTTGTGGGAGAGTGTATCAATGACTAGTATGCTGACAGAAGGGGACAACTCCTTCTAGTTCATTCTTTAGGACAACTAGAGTTTCTGGTTGTCCATGTGGACTATCTATAGAGGAACGAGATTTCTCCTGCTCAGGAGGACGACAATCAACCACAGTCTGGGTCAAGACTAGGAGCTGCACAGACGTCGTCAAAGATAGGTGGTTGAATACCACACTTGCTGTGAGGTATAGTCGTTGAGCAAGCCTCAGGACCAGGTATAACTTGTTAAAACCATCCTTCCCATTATAGATATTGATGGAATCTGCTGGTTATGGATTTATGGTCAAGTAAAATTTTTGTTTCCACTACCTACTCCAAACACGTAAAACCCAACAGTGGTATTAGAGCCACGTTAATACTCTATGTTATGGGATAATCGATATGATCAGATTTTGGTTTTACCATCTTTTATTTATTACATACGATGTGAATATTTAAATGACTAATGTGAATATCTGATTAATACCACATGATCCCAAACTAATATATACATATATTGTATGGTATATATGCAATCGATACGCTTCACCCTAAAATGGTTTTTGATGGTGGATGTGTAGCATCGTCATGGCCTATAAACTCTATGTGCATGTTTGTGGTTGGTTATGGTTGTTTGCATCTCAGTCTCCACGCCAAGCCCTCTTCTTCTATTCTGAATGTAACTCGAGATAACTCGATATTCTCTTCTACCTTTATTCCCCTCAAATGTAACTCAAGGTTTCATAAAGATTATGTAAAATAGGAGTAGTTTTATTTCTTGTTATGCAAAGACTGAAGATGACCACTTGATGGATCGAGATGACTGACTAAGGAGCAATTGGTGGCTTGACGAGGAGCCCGATGACCTGGAAAACCGACCGTCTGGAGGATCTAGACGATCGGTTGGTGACAACCAACCGACCGGCCAGGAGGCAAGCCAATCAATAATAGGATGAGTTGATCAACCCAGAATGGCCTAAGCACAGATCTTCATCAACAACAGGTTGCATGTGATGTAGACTTTAGATGACCATAGTTCCTTGTGGCTCCAAGGAACTATAATAGGATGGCCATAATCATCACTTTATCATTATTACATGTTTTTGTTTGTGGGATATAACACGTATGTGATATGTACTATATATGTGGTGATTGGATACTTATATGCATATATAAGCATATTAAAACCCCTCAATAAACATATTAAGTTGAATATGCCTTCCACAAGCATCACACGTGAAAATCTTGATCGACTAAGTGCAGTCATTCCTTCACGTGGTGCACCGTCTATCTCATGGAAGTGTGATGGTGAATATGTGGGTCTACCTTCATAGGGTGCATATTCATTGTGTTGGCTTTTGTGTTGGACTTAACTCGGTGATCTTGATAGGATCAAGCACCTTGAGGAATAATGATGAACATGGAAAGGAGTTGCACATAACATCTATCAAGAGTTGCATATGATGCAATTGGCAAGAGTTGCCTACCTGAAAGAAATTAGTTGTGGGTGACATCCCTCGCTGGTCCATAACTTAGAGGAAGTTAGGATCTTTCTCACTAGAAGGTTGTACACTGCAATCTTTCGAATTGATGGTGAGGGCTATCAATTTGATCAAAATAGTGAAAAGTGAACATTAATTAAAGACCTAATTAAAAATCATCAATTTTTAAATCAAATCAAACCAAAAAGAGTTTTGGACTAAAATTGCAAATTTCCTTTTTGTAGAATAAATGGCTACCAACAACAATCACTTTTTGTTGCGATCGGTCCTTGATATGGACAAGCTAAATGGGAACAACTTCCATGACTGGTTTAGTATGTTGAGAATTGTTCTCACTCATGAGAGAAAGCTCTATGTCCTAGATACACCAGAGCTAGATGAACCCGCTCCCACCGCACCAAAGGCTGAAAGGGATGCTTCCAAGAAGCATACTAAGGATGCCATTGATGTGAAGTGATTGATGTTGTGCTCAATGAACTATGAATTGTAGAGATAACATGAGAACATGGAAATCATTGAGATGGTTCAACATCTCAAGAACATGTATCAAGACCAAGCACGAAAATAGAGATGTGATGTCTCCAAGGCATTGTTCAAGTGCATCATGATAGAAGGAGATCCAGTAGGCCCTCACACATTCAAGATGATTGGGTATGTGGAGAACCTAACTTGACTGGGATTCCCTCTGAGCCAATAGTTGGCTACTGATGTAATACTGCAATCGTTGCCAGAATACTATAGTCAGTTTGTGATGAACTACAACATGTCCAACGTTGACAAGTCACTGACAATTTTTGGGCATGTTGAGGACGTTCGAGGCATATATGAAGAAATACAAACCCAAATATGTGATGATGATAAGTAGAAAGAAGGGAAAGTCTAACGACAAGGGCAAGGGCAAAGCAAAGAAAGGTTCTGATGCTACCTAGCAGCCCAAGTCATCGTCAACTCTCAAAGCCAAGGGAGGAGTGAACAAGGGAGGCAAATGTCACCATTTTCATGATCCAGGACATTGGAAGATAAAGTTCCCTCTCTACATAGATAAACTAAAGAAGAAGGAGGGGATGGAAGTCTCCACCTCAGGAATTATGAAAAAAACTTAAAATGTTTTTTTATCTTAGGTATATGATATGAAGATATAGATCTGACACATATGATGTGCAGGATTTGAAAACAAGTGATGGCCTTTATGAAAGGAACAAGAAGGAACACTCATCAACATTGGAGCATGTGTTGCTACCATAGATAGTAGTACCTTTTAGTTTATTTTATCCTAAAGAGCATGTAATAGAGTTATGAACTACTATTTCATTTCGCTAATAAATAGAAACATTTTATTTCTACATCTTGTAATGACAAGGATGTCTATCAGCAAAAGTTCATGTTTCAATTTCAAAGATATGATCTTTTATGGAAATGCCTTATTTATCTTGTGGTACTTGATAAGCATGAGATAAAATAAATAATACATGTAAGTTATTGATGACTCAAACAATAAATTAGCATTATCATCTAATGAATGAGAAATTCATCTCTAGGTTCCATGTTGATGGATAAACTAGACTCTCTTGGTTGATGAACCATTAAGAGATATGAATGTCTTGTTTATTTGGCATGATGACAAGTCAATCTTAACTTGATGTAGTGGGAGAATGATGATTCTATTAGGTATAATACATATTGATATATATACATACCTATTGGAATAAATGCTAATACTTCAGATATGGTATTTAATGAAATACCCATATGAATATCTTGAAATGTTCATGAAGAACAAACTTGGTAAAAGTAATAATTCTTTGATTTGATCAATGAACGAGATACTTAAACCAAATGTTTGAGGACCTTGTGTGTAACTATGATAGTGTATCGTAGAGAACTCATGATTAAGGCATAATGATGTCTAAATCGAAGAAGGAATCATACTCCAAATAGTAAGAGCATGATCAAGCAAATAACTAATCTTCTAGAATTCTTCTAAAGAACATGCTTTACACTAAATAAACGTATAAAGGAGATTAAGAATCAAAACTGTTGTGGAATCTCAAAATCCTTATTTAATAGATGCACCTCATTTATCTAGTAGATAACACCTTCAGCTTGATGGATAATGATATCCCACAAACTCAAAGGTTATGAATTGGCCATATGATGATGAGCCAATAATCTATCTAGATGATGTTGAGGAACCAAAATTTGAGTTATGGCTTATGCCATAAGATCCAAAATGACTTCCATGTGAACCAAATAAGGTATGACCTTATTGGTAGAACTTATAGGGATAAAACCCATAAGTGAAATTGGGTCTTAAGAGTTATGACTGACATGGATAACATTTGAAGAGCTAATTGGTTGAGATAAATTCAAGTGAGTTCAAGGTGTTGAACCTGATGATTTTATTTAACCAATTGTAGTGGCTATAGGCCATACATGACCATGCTTTCTATTGGAACTTGAAGACTATTAAATTTGGCATATGGATATTAAAACCACATTCTTAGTCAGAATAACATGAGGTTGTGTATGTGACACAACCAGAAGGGTTTTATAATTTTGTTAATGCAAATGCAGTCTATAAGTTACAAGAGTTTAATCAATATGATTGATTAAATACAAGCACCTCAGAATTGGAGTCTTCACTTTCATTATATAGTCAAAAGGTTTGACTGATATATTGAAATAAAAAAGGGACTTGTGATTAAAAAGATTTAGTGGGAGCATATTCATATTCCACATGATGATGAGGAATGAAAAGTTCTAATAAAATGAAAGTGGTGTGGAAATACCTTCTTTAAGGGAATAAAGAAAAATGTCATATGTGGTAGGAATAGAGATCTATAGAGATAGTTCTCAAAAGTCTCTTGACTTGATAAAGAGAGAGCATACTGGGAGTTTGTACTGAAGAGTTCAGTATGCAAAGATTTAGTGGGAGAACACATGCCCATGTTACATGGAGTTAGTCTCTCAGATGCCTAGTGTCCCAAATTCTTATGAAGAATAGGAACACAAAGATAGATGCCTTATGCATTTTCTATTGGACTATCATGTATGTAATCATCCCATTATCTTGTATGTATTGGACATGAAAAGAAAATATATATGCATTCATCATCTTGTATGTATCAGACATGATATTATGATATGCTCATCCAGTTATCTCGTATGTAATGGACATGATGAGTGGATGTTTGTCTACTTCCAGTGAGAGTCACTGGAATACCATAAAACTTTTTTTAAGTACTTGTGAAGTATTAAAGGACTAGTTCTATGGAAATAAAAGGAAGAGTTGATTGTAAATGAGTTACACTAATGCAAGCTTCTAAAATGACAGAAAATGATCGCATAATACAAAATATAAAAGTGTATATGTGTTGATAAATGGAAATGTTCCGAGTAAAATTAAAAGGCTATTTAATTCTAAAAGGAACGCTGAGTATCCTTGTGTTATGAATAGTAGATGATACTATATGGATCTAGAAGTTCATACAGATGAACTTATAAATCTTCCAACCATTGATGACAAAGTAGAAATACTAAGTCAAACAATGGAGCTAATTATTAGGCAAGGAATATCAGATAGCTATTATGGCAACTCCATCTCATACAAAATGTCGTACAGTGAGGAGATGTGAAACATGAAATATAACGACTAAAGCAAAGTGTCACTAACTAACTAGATTAGCACTAGTGCAGTAGAAACATGTGGGACATGTTTAGAGATCATTGAGAATATGATTCAAAGGTGATTGGCTCTAAGTGAAAGTAGGAGTCTATTGGTATGTATGCCCAGAGAGACAATTATATGATGATTGGATTGGCATATGATTTGATAAATATCCAAGGCAAGCTTCCATTTTATTCTGGCTCAATCGGTTATGAGATAAATGATGGAGCAGAATGAATGTCTAAAGAATGAAAATACTCAATGATGTATGTCTTCAGGTTGAGGACCTAAACAATGAGATCATATGGATGCTAAGAGTATGTATATTCTTGCTATGTCCCTAGTCAGATGTCATTGTGGAAGCTTGATAGACAACAATGACACATCAATACTAGAGTGTGTGTGACTAGCCTAAATCACACGTCCAAAAGGAGCAGATTCAGAGTAGTCAGACTTTTAAAGAGATAACCCGACTCTCAGACCCCCACAACGATAAATGGGGTTCGATGTAGCGATTGGGGTCAAACAGAGGGACAAGGTTGGTAGTGTTAAGTGCACAAAATCTAACACTCATTTATTCCAGATAAAGAGGGTATTTTAAAGAGGTGTTCCGTAAGGAACGATGGCACTCAAACCAAAATAAAGCAAGTAAACAAAGGTAACAAAAACAAACAAATATGAAAATAAGATGAAACAAGTATATGGAAGGAAACTCTGATCGGGTTTCACCTACTAAGACTTCTGACCAACATGCAACATCATCTCCCTCTCTCTTATGCTCCTATCAAGATCACAAGTAATCATCTATGATGCCTATTCCACTATCTCTCGAGATGAGGATAGATCTAAGTCTAAGGGTGGCCTCTCTCTCAAGATGACCACTCATAAGCCACAAAGCATAACATATGATTTAAATCTTTAGCATTCCAACACTCTCATGCATTCGTACTACTGCATAACACATGATAAAAGCAATATTACTCTCTCGAGATATCAACTATCAAACATCACAAGATGGTAGCTAAGCATACAAGTGAAGCATTAAAATAGGTGTATGGAGATAATCTTGACAAGAGTATATATATCCAACAAAGAGAGACAATATACATGTTGGGAGAGCCTTAGTGGCTAGTCCCAACCTAAGTTAAGGTGTTTAGCCACTCGTTCTTGCAGAAAGCATAACGGCATTACAAAAAGATAGATACATTAAGTCCCACGAAATGAGGTGGGAAGTACATCAGAGTGGAATGATAGACTTAGATAGAGAGAGAAGAAACATGATACGACATAGTACTTCTTTAATCTGGTCTAGCACGATGATGGCGCGGACAATCTTCTTCTCTTGAAGAAGGAATCTTCAGTATTCTCTCTCCTCAGCCTCTGCCTTTGGAGATCCAAGACTAGTGGATGGGATGGAATGGAATGAGTCTGGCATGCAGCAACACTTTTTGGCCTTCTAGATTTGATATATGATCTGATCATTTGACAAGATAGGTGGGTGGCCTATTTATAGGCACACTCCACCAACTTAACTGTTGGACCGTGGTCAGGGTCTGGTTTGGGGAGGGGCAAGATCGTGGTTGCAGTCTCCTCACCATTTCTTCCTCTGTCACGGTTAAGTGAGTTCCCCCACTTGGTCACGATCTGCATGTGGCTCACGGTCTAGCAAGGATTGCAGTCTACTTGAGGACCGCAGTCTAGCAAGGATCGCGATTTGCTTGAGGATTGCGGTCTAGCAAGGATCGTGACCTCTGCTATGATTGTGGGCTTAACAATGATCGTCGCTTCCAAGCTGATCGCGGTCTGGCTTGAGTGCAAAATGACCGCAAGCTTAAGGTAGTTGAAGACCTCGAACGTGGTGATATGGTCCTTGTTGCATGAATGGGTCACGGTCGAGGTGATAATTGCAATTTGGGCTATATATGTACCTGAAACCAAAGAAAGATGTGTAAGTGAAGTCTTAGGCAAAAATATGGTAAAATTTTTGGGAAAGCTAGTAAAAGGTATACTAAAAGAGGTGTAAAATATATACAAAAAGTACATTAAACGAAGTGTTATCAACTCCCCCAAACTTAGAATCAAGCCTGTCCTCAGGCTAAGTGTAGGCTCGAAAACTTAGAGAGAGAAAGACCAAACTTATGTGATAAAAAATTTAGAACTTAACATGATTGGAATATCTCATTCTTGCATCAACACTGTTGTGGTATGTTCTCTAACCTCGAAATCGCATTCCTCCCTCTCAACTAGAGTTGTATAACTTCATTTTCTTGCCATTGCCTTCAATTGTAAAAGGTTCCTCCTTCTCAACTTATCACCCCATCCCCTTAGGTAATAACCACACTAATACAAGATATTTTTGAAGGGGTAGCTTTCACACCATTTCTTTATTTTCAGTTGGCCCTATGCTAATGTGTTCGGGTAGGGCTGTAAACGGTGCAGGTATGGTCATACCCAGAACCATACCCTTTTATTTTAATGGGTACGGGTACGGGTCTAGACCCGCATTACTCAATAGTCAGACCCGCACCATACCCGGAACCACATAAAATGCGAGTATGTAGTGTAGTTCTGTGGGTACACGGTTCTGCTGTACAATCTATTTTAAAAGACCAAAACTGATTTTTGGACACACATTTAGGCCCAAATTAATTATAAATTGTCCACAAAATGTACAAGTTCAATGCAATTCAGAATTTTCCACGTAATCTCTGCTAGTGCAATAAAATTCTACTACTTTGTGAAGCAATAAACTGGTTAAAACTATCCCAAAAAGTGTAGAAATTTACTAATGTCTAAAGTTTTCAAAGTGTTGCCTCAAAAATGTATAAGGTCACTGCATTTTTGGTTGCTAGAGTAACAAAAATCTATTGTTGGTCAAGTAATAAATTGATTAAAATTGTCCCAAAAGTGTATAGATGTATTGTTGTCCAAATGTGTATTCTTAAGATAAGTTGTGCAACACACAGACCACAGAATGCATTACATGGAATCAAATTTGATATACAAACATGGATAAGGACACAAAAATAGGCAATCAATGAATCACATTCCAAGAAATAAAAATAGAACTAACGACACAAACAACAAGAACAAGGAAGAAACCAATAGGACAATGAATCAAAGATTAAATTTCATTGAGATACCTTTCTCCAATATGTAGATCACAACACACGTAGGTAGGTGAAGAACACATATTGGTGGATTTTATGAGTCAGGTCCAAGACTAGAATTGAGCAACAACAACAGAGGAATCTGGAGCACGGTTGCGGGCTGCCTGGAAGGTTGGGATTCAGAGTGTGTGTTGGCGGCCCGGTGCTGGTGACAGTTGTGTTGTACTGGTCGGCGACTGGTCGAAGCCCACTAGAACTAGAGTGTCAGAAGACCTGGTCGGTTGGATTTGAGGGAGAGACGAAGAGGGGTCAACTTTTGTCGAAAGCTGAAGAGAGGTCGACTTCTTGCAGTTCTCATTGGATCATGGGACAAGGTCATGAGGAAGGAGTCGAGGTCCCACTGGCATTGGCACTTACCACTAGGATGCTGAGTAGGCAGACTAGAAGGCAGCCGAGCATGGGCAAGGAAAAAGTGGCCGCCTTGCCGGCTTGGAAGAGGAAGAAGGGGAGTGGGGGATGTCGGTTGTCGCTAGGATCTCGGGAGTAGAAGCCTGATCGCCGATCAGATTTTTGAGAGGCAGTAAGGAAGTGACTGGTTGCTTCTGAGTCCCAAGTCGATGGCTACGACTGTGGTTGAGAACGGGAACCCTAGTTCTTGATTCTTCACTTTCTGGAGTAGTGAGTCTCTAGTCGCGACTGAGAGAATCCTGAACCGGAGACCGTGACCACGGGGTCCACACGAGTAGTGTGAAGAAAGAATGGGTTGGAATGTTGTGAGCCTGTAAACATGGACCATCAGATCATATTTCCATCCATTAGATTATGACAAATATTCATATATATATAATTATATTTATTTATATAGTAATACGGGAACACGGGTATAGTGGGTACGTGTATAGCTATACCCATCAGTGGACCCACAATAATACGGGTATATGAGTATGCGGGTAAGAGGGTATGCAGGTCTAGAAATCTGGACCCATGACAAGTTTTTTAAGGGTCTAGATTTGCAGGTCCGCGGGTCTACTCGTACCCATTTATAGCCCTATGTTTGGGTAGGCTTAAGGCTTCAAGTGTTTTCCTCTTCCTTCTGAGCTCCTCACCCACAACTATTGTAAGAATTTTGTTGCCCTTTTTGGGTTTCTGACTTTAAGTCAGGTGGTTTTGTGAGTTTCATTCAGGATTGGAGGTGGGTAAGCTTGGCTTCAAGATTCCACTTACGAGCACGACATATCTGCATTCATGAGTGTAACAATACACCGGCCGTGTGGAAACCTTTGGCATCTTTTCAGGCACAACTCTCATTATTTTTTTCTTCCTTTTTGGTTTTTTACATCTCCTTTCAGGCTTGGGTGAGAGGGATTTTTAAGTGGTCTTCTGGGTGGCCAAGCCTCTTTTTAGATATGCTTTGAAAAGGGTAGCTGTTTCCCTCTCTATAGAGATAAGGATTTTCTGGTCAGAAATGTTAGGTGAGGGTGGTTGGTCAGGAGTGTGGCTAGGCAAAGTTCTCTGGTCTCTAAGGGTTTCATGAGTTAAATTTGTCACATACACAATGTCTTATTGCAAGAATAGGATAGAGCAGTATTGCTATGTTTCTCATTTTTCTCGTACACACATATAATTGGTTGCTCGTTTATTTCTCTCTAGGAAGACGAAAGTACTACATTTTTTAGTAGGAAAGAAGGCTAGTTTCTAAGGTAGTTTTTTTTTGCAAAATTTTTGAAAATTTTTGAGAGGTAAAAGGATAATAAATGTACCAAAATTTTTGAGAGGTAAAAGGGTAATAAATGTACCTCTCTAGCCTGTTTATGAATCCTCTCCCAAACTTATCCTACACCCTATCTCGGGGTGTCAAAATTTGAGTGAGATGTATAAACGGGCTTTCTTTATTCTTTCTTGTTGTTGTTGGAAGCCCACTCAGACTCGAGAAGCATGCTTGTGTATACTCCTCATAGTGTGTGGTATTGTTCGTACTGCATGCCCTCCACCTTAGCATTCATACTGGCTAGGGCCATCATCCAGGCTAGATAGAAGAAGCTACAGTCATTAGATAGGGGCACCTGGTGGGGGTTCATGTGACATAACTGCGTCTTCTTGAAGTCTTTGCCCATTGTATTCTTGTACCCTTTGCCATGGCTTTTTATCATATTAACAATTTCCTCTACGCATGTGTTGGCATTTTCTTCTGTCAGAGTCTTTGCGGTCATCATGTTAGTCTTTTTATTACGTGCAAAGGCTGAATCTGAGCTATTGTAGGGGATTACAGTCCTCTTGATGATATTGATTACCAACAAAGTGCAGTGATTGCCGTGAAGAATGGGCAGAAAGATATAGTCTGGTAGGGATGTAGGCATGCATTTTTACAGACGCTCCTTTTCTCCTGATCGTTTGTCTTTTAAGATGTCATCTACCAGCAGGAAGTATGCCATGTGAGCATTCTACATGTTGTCACCTAGTAGTGTCGGGTAAGCTGACATTGTGCTTACTGAAAGATATCCTCCTATTTTCAGCATTTCTCAGAGGTCATCTTTTAGCACACAGATGTCTTCTCTCTCGAAGATGACATCTCCTGACAAATAATCTTCTTTCAAGGACCTCATTACAGTATTCAATTCTTCTAAAGATAGGCTAATGCAGCTCCATCTATCGAAGTCCTTGAACAAAGATGTAACTTCTCCCGCTGGTCCATCCGGTTTTACATCAACCGAGTCTTCTTCTGCAACCTCTCCCTCTTCAGGCTTTTCTTTTGAAGGCTATTTTTATGTGATTTCTACTCTGGAGGTTGCTCTGGTTCATTTTTTGACGTGTGCTTTACAACTTCTTCAGTGCTTTGATTCTAGCCTTTTTTCTAAGCCAAAGCCCTGGTTGGCTCTGTTGGATCGATCCATATGGTCTTCAGTTGTTCCCTCCAAGTTACCTTTTTAGAAAGAGGGATATCTTTCTGAAGTCTCTGAGGTACAACTTCTGAAGGCATCGTCGGGTCATTTAAGAAGCGACGATCGTAGATGACCTCCCTGGCATACACACCCCACAGTCCATGCAGGTCCTCATTATCTAGATATCCTAGGGGGATGCCCTTGTTGATGGATTCCATCATTCTCAACACTATGAAGGTGCAAACCCCTGAGCCATCCTCTTCTTGAGGGACCTTCTTCTTGATGGAGAAGAACTTCCAAAAGCCTTGTAATTTGTCATCTGCTTCTTTGATTGCTTGTTGTAGATGAAGTGGTATCTTTAGGGCATCTTTGGTGTCTTTCCTTTTGTAGATGAGTGAGGTGATGTCTAGTTCAGTTGTGCAGCAGTTGAGCACCGTCGTCATCAGCTCGTATAGGTCCACGACGATCAGTGCCCAATGCCTTACATTCCTTATGGGCAACACTACACATTTTGTTTCTTTTCAACATACTACTGCCTTCAGCTCAACTACATCTGCTGCCTTGTAGTCTTCTTTGTAGAGGAGCCTAGCCAGATGTGTCATTCCATTGAAAATTGGTTGCGGCTTTTCTAGGTATAGAAATTCTTCCAGGAGGGTAGTGCAGAGCACCTTAAACAACCTTTTATGTACTCACACCTTTTTCAAGAAGATCCCCCATAACTGATCCCTAGTTAGACATTTAACCTTGTTATTATATAGTATGTCAACCTGGGTAGATCATCGTTGAGGATGTCTGCCAAGATGTGGACATCTCTACACATAATCTGTGATACTACAGACATGTCCATCTCCTTCATTTTGCATGAAAAGGAAGGAGCCACTCCAAGTGTTTCTTTTTTAGCTGGCACACTCCACTCCCTAGCGGTCTCATTTGTAAAGAAAGTGGATATCCTATCATCATGGTCGTCAAATGTTCCTTCATGTGTCGAAGGTACCGAAGTTTCTTTGATAGTCGACATAGTTGTGTCCACTTGCTCTGCTTCTTTCACTGTCGGTAGGGTTGTTGCCACTTGTTTTTCTGCTTCTGAGGAAGCTTCTACAGCTACGTTGTCTTTGATATTGCTTTCCTTAGAAGTTTGGCAGCCGCCAGCATAGCTAGAGTTGCCTCCATCTTTCCATCATAGAGGCAGTCATTATGTTCATTGTATCTTTTGAACAGGAGGAACTCGTTGCTCTCATCAAGACCGGCGCCCAACTCAGCTAGCATGTTCTTGAGCTCGCCGACCCCTATCGCACTGAAATCTGTCATTGATGTGGTGACTTCTTCTTAATGAGTTACAGCTAGATGCTCTTCTTCTGTTAGCTTACTTGTAAGTAGGGTCATCCATTGTTCTGCTCGTCTACCACTACCTTTGTCAGTTTCTTCTTTTCCTTCTTCAGGGCTTCTATTGAGATCGAGCTCCCTTGACAACGTTGTGGTTTTCGTTGCATCTTTATCATTGGGGGAGCTCGATTGTTGTGGAGTTTCCTTCTTCTTTTGCTCAGTCGTTTGTGCTGTCTTTACATTAGTAGTTTCTTCTTTCGATGCCTCTACCCCTGTGTCGGTTCTTCTCGTGTTGTCATCATGGTTGAAGGGACTCGATGAGGAGTGTATTGGGCTCACCGAACACTTCACTTTCTTCTTCCTCCATCGGTCCTCAATTTCTTCACATTCTTTTTCAAATTTCTGACGGTCCTCTTTGAGGCATTGAAGTTAGCTACGACCCATGTGTTCATTGTTGGCTTGAATGGCATGCCTCTCCTTCTTTAACTCCTCCATTTCTTCCTTCATTGCCTTCAACACTCCCATAATCATCTATTGGCTTCTTAATGCTTCTTATATGAGGTATGGGAGTGCTTCAGTTATGTAGTTGAGGACCTGTACCAATGTTGTTAGTGCAGATAAAGAGGAAGTAACATTCATATTTAGTGTAGTGGTATGATGCATGTGTTCCCACATGGTATCAAACATATTACCTAGTACAACCCCGAAAGAGGGTGTACATTGTTGTTGTTGTTCTATGTGCATCATTGATGTGCTTATTCCCTCTGGTTGCGGAGGTGGGGGTGGTGGACCTTGTTCTTTCTCCTTCTACTAGTCTTGTTGGTCCACGTCGGCTCCATGGACTTCTGGTTCCAGTATGGCTTGGGAGTCTTATTCTTTCAGATCAGCCTCTGGTTCATTTTCGGGCTGTAGGATAACCATTGTGGCTTCTTCTTTTTTTACCTCTGACTCCATTGTAGATACTTCATCATGTGGTTGTACAGGTATGGGCTCTTTATTCACCACTTTCTCTTCTGGAAGGGTGGGCGAGGGGGTTGGTAGTTCTATAGCTTTTGGCGTTGCGGTTGCGTGACCGAGGTATCTGATATCTGCCTCTTCTTTTTCACCACCAGCTTTTTCCACTGCTCTGTTCTCTTCTTCTCCTTTATTTCATCTTGGGCACTGCTCTCTCCGATTGTAAATACTTGTTCCTTGTCAGTTTCCAGTGCCCCTGAGCACATCTTCTCTATGTCATCCTAGGTCGGCCGTAGTTTGTGGGTGTCGTGAAACGCCATCTTTGGAAGGGGGAGGAGCGTCTTTGAGCAACTCTACTTGTAATACAATTTCTCACCCTTATGCGCCAGAATCCCAGTGTTGACGAGGGACTTGATATCTATTTTCAATTGTCCCTCTATCTCCTTATATTTTTGGATCTCTCATGCATCAATAAAATATTGAGCGATCTTTATTATTTAACCGCCCATGCAGTATTCAGAATTCCTTCTTACTTCTCTTCCCACTGTCATAGATAAACGTTCGATTAGTATCTTTTTGATATTTACAGACTTTCTATTTGTCATCGACCATATTAGGAACAAGTCCCCCTTGCTTGATGTTCCCATCTCAGACCTCGTGTAAATGGTGTAAGACATTATCTTCTGGATTGTGTGAATGAAGCACGAGGTGATCAGGGAGGCTTTTGAGTTCTTCGAGCTATGTTCCTCTTTGCCGATTAGCTCTTCCCTCATTTGGTGGCCATCGTAGATGATCTCTTCCTTCTCTCCTGGGGTGGCAGAGTAGTCTTTGGCTTCTTCTTTTGTCTTCATGAATATTTAATTCAGCATGGCCTCTGTGATCGTGTAAGGCTCACTTCCTAGCCTTACCTCCAGTTTGTAATCTCTGCCACCCACATTCCTTGCTTCCCTACTCATGGGGATTTTATTTAGGGAAGACAGGAACTATGTCGATAACTTCTTGAAGGAATTGGACTCAGACGTGCATAAGGTGTGTAGATTCACACCTTCTAGGAATTTGATTACACTATCGTAGATTCCCATTTTCTTGAAATCCTCTACGTCCAGGTACTTAGTTGGACTAAAGACCTTGTTATGATACATACAATCATAGGTAGACTGGTGTACAAAGTTTCTTGGCATGAATGGAGGTTTTCCAGATTCTAGTGATGTCTCCCCCTTGAATTCTTTCTCTCGGTTGGCTTTTTCTACCTCCTGCCCCCTTGGTTTCTCAACAACCATTGGTTTTTCCTTCTTGCTGCCCTTGGTCTCCTTGGGTGCAGCTTTCCTTTTCTTTCCCTAAACTTGGGTCTCTGATTCTTCTGGTTGATACTTGGAGGTTTCTATTTATTCTATTTGTTCTTTGTCTTGTGGAGAGTCTTCCGATGTTTGGTGAACCAGGATCCTCTAGTATTGTTCAATTCACAACTGCATCTCAAGCCTTTTTGCTACTGGCAGAGATGTGTTTTTCTTCAGTCCCGCTGTCAGACTTGCCACTATCTCTTCTACCTCCTTCAAAGATGTTACCTTCATGTGGATGTGGTCGCTGGTCGTGGGAGAAGACATTCTATAAATTTTCCACAATGAATTAGTTTATATTTGATTTAACAGTAATTAATTTTTTATAATTGTTTGGGAAAATTTGTTAAGTTCAAATTTATTTATAGGGACCATGATCAGCGGTCCTTTTTTGGTAATACCAGGGACACTGCAGTCGCAATCACAGTTGCGGTCGTGGTATTTTTTGTGATACTCATGTGTTGAGGGAACACCGCAACCAGGTTAGGTCGATATGGAGATCGCGGTTGCAGTCGATGTTGAAGCATGCCGCGACTTGTGATCTATCTGGTTCGATGGTTCCACTTCCCTTTTGTCTCTGTTCAATTGGGACAGGTGGGTAGGGAGGAGGTTGAAGGACCTTGATCGTAGACACGCTTGACAACGAGTGGTTGTGTCGGTTATTATATTTTTAGGTTTTTAATATTTGTTTCAAAGCACCACCCTAGGGCATGAGGGGTTTTGATCGGAAAAAAATGACAGGTGGCGGCATGGTAGGTGGAAAATGACTAAAGGAATCAGAAAAGGAGTGAGGGCATGAGGCGAAACTAGCTATGATAGCAGCGGTGATGAAGAACCATGAAAGTGATGGGTGAAAAGCAAAAATAGGGTTGGGCGGTTACCTTGCTTGATGGAAGATACAACGAGATGGAGGTGAAGATGTGGCACAGAGTCATCTACGGTGGAGGAGGTTGGTTGTGGTCGGGCGATTCGTCAGAGTTAGAGGGTTTTACTCAGGCTCGAGAAGGTAAAAAGTGAAGGGAAACAGTGAAACTGAGGTTTTAGTATATATAGTAGGGATGACCGCGATCCGTTGGGCATAAAAAGGAGGATGACCGTGACCGTGGTGTGTTCAAGGCACGATCACAACCCATGGTCTCTTCTCTTCAAGGAAAACTTAGGTCAAGGTCTCGTCGGCTAAGCAGCAGCACCGCGAGTCGTAGTCTTGCTTGAAGCAATGTTAGCACCGCGACCGCGGTCAGAGCACATGACTAGAGCAAAACTCATTTCATCAATCAATTGATCTTTTCA
The DNA here is from genome assembly GCA_963693085.1 of Alisma plantago-aquatica. Taxonomy (NCBI): domain Eukaryota; kingdom Viridiplantae; phylum Streptophyta; class Magnoliopsida; order Alismatales; family Alismataceae; genus Alisma; species Alisma plantago-aquatica. The sequence continues at coordinate 926,154,221 of OY856411.1, read as the reverse complement.
AAGGGGGATAGGATATATACAAAACTTAATAGAGAAGTAAACTAATCAAACTAACAGGTAGGAAAAGTAAAAGCTCAAAGAAACAACAAAAACTTGGGTTGCCACCCAAGAAGCACTTGTTTTAAAGTCTCTAGCTCAACTTCATAATCATTCATCCCTTAGTTCTCTCAGTTGGGCGTTGCAATTACTCATTCCTTTCCACTGGTGAATAATTGGGTTCCTCCAAACTAATTTCAAACCTTTAGACAAAAGTGTTGTCTTCGTAAAATCTTTTCACTTTGTGACCATTAACTTTGAAAGTTCTTGTTCTCTCTCCTGAAATATCTATCATTCCTGATGTGTATATCTTTACTATAGAAAAGGGGCCTGACCATCTTATTCGGAGTTTTCCCAGGAAAAGATAGATGCTTGAGTTAAATAGAAGCACTTTGTCACCCACACTGACATCTTTGTTCTTTAGGTGGGCATCATGCCAAACCTTAGTCCTTTGTTTATAAATTTTTGCATTTTCATAAGCATGCAGTCTCAGCTCTTCAAGTTCATGAAGTTGCAGGAATCTCTTCTAGTCTTCTTTCTCCAGATCCATGTTCTGGAACTTGATCTCCCATAGGGCTTTATGCTTGAGCTCAATGGGTAGATGACAAGATTTACCATAGATCAGTCTGTACGACGTTGTTCCTATAGGCATCTTATAAGTAGTCCTGTAAGCTCAGAGAGCGTCGTCGAGCTTCATAGACCAATCTTTCCTAGTACAACTGACTACCTTTTCCAATATTTGTTTTATCTGCCTATTAGACACTTCTACTTGTCCTGAGGTCTGAGGATGATAGGGTGTAGCAACCTTGTGTTTTACCCCATATTTCTTCAATAGCACCTCAAATTATTTTTCTCCAAAGTGTGATCATCTATTGCTTATAACAGTGTGAGGCACTCCAAAGCGTGGGAAAATGGTCTTCTCAAATAGCTTAATCACTGATTTAGAGTCACAAGTATATGTTGCTACTACCTTGACCCACTTGGACACATAGTCGACGGTTACAAGGATGTACTGGTACCCTTTTGATGACGGGAAAGGGCCTATACAGTCAATTCCCCATACATCAAAGATCTCCACTTCCACCCATTCAGCCATAGGCATTTCACTTCTTTTGTTGATATTACTAGTGAGTTGGCATTCCTTACACACCTTTACAAAAGATGTTGCATCGTTAAATAGGGTGGACTAGTAAAACCCAGATTGGAGTACCTTTGTAGTAGTTCTCTCTCCACTATGGTGCCCTCCATAAGGTGAAGAGTGAAATTCTTTTAGGATCGAAAAACTTCTTCCTCGGGTATACATCTCTGATACAAATTATCAGAACACCTTTTAAATAGCAACGGATCATCCCAATAATAGTTTTTGATGACAGAGAAAAGCTTTTTCTTCTGGTGATATGTGATCTCAGGGGATAGCTGGCCACAAGCCAAATAGTTACAAATATTAGTGAACCATGGTAATCTCTGTTCCTCTGATTGAGCCATCATCAAGGCTTCATCATCGTAGTTATCATTAACAGGCAATTGATTTCCCTCATCAAAAATGATTTTGGATAAGTGGTTAGCTACCACATTCTCCTTTATTTTCTTGTCTATAATTGCATGATCAAATTCCTACAGTAGCAAAGCCCATCGTAGCAGCCTTGGCTTGATATCTTTCTTCTTCATAAGGTAACATATAGTTTCGTGGTCAATATACACTTTCCCCTTGGAACCTATAAGGTATGACCTAAACTTATCAAACACAAAAACTATCACCAACATTCTTTTTCAATGGTGGTATAATTTACTTGAGCAACGTCCAATGTGCGACTAGCGTAACAGATAACATGATGCTTTTTGTCCTTCTTTTGTCCTAGGACTACGCCTATGGCGTAATCACTAGCATCACACATTACCTCAAATGGTAGCTCCCAATCGGGGGCTTGTAGGATAGGTGTAGAAGTCAAAGCTTTCTTCAGGGTGTCGAAAGCTTCTAAGCATTCATCATTGAATTTGAAAATTGCATCCTTTATTAGCAAATTTTATAGGGGTTTTGAGATTTTTGAGAAATCTTTGATGAACCTTCTATAGTATCCAGCATGGCATAGAAAACTTCTTACCCCAATCATAGACTTCGGCGGTGGGGGTTTGGATATAACTTCAATTTTACGTAGATCTGCTATGATGCCCTTCTTGGAATTTTTATGTCCTAAGACAATACTGCTCTGGACCATAAACTGGCACTTTTCCCAGTTTAGGAGCAAGTGTTTCTTCTCACATCTCTGTAGTACTAAGGATAAGTTTCTTAGGTAGGCATCAAAGTCCGTCCAATATACAGAAAAGTCATCCATAAAAACCTCTACTATATCCTCCAAAAAATTAGAAAACATAGAGATCATGCACTGTCGGAAAGTTGTTGGTGCATTGCATAGCCCAAAAGGCATTCTTCTAAAGGCATATGTGCCATAGATGCATGTAAATTTCATCTTTTCTTGATCATCAGGGTGGATCGAAACCTGATAAAACCCAGAATATCCAACCAAGAAAGAAAAGTAGTCATGGTGGGCAAGTATTTCCAAGATTTGGTCAACGAATGGTAAGAGAAAATGGTCTTTCTTCGTGGATGAATTTAGTTTTCTATAATCTATGCACATCCTCCAGCCCATAACAGTTCTTGTGGTGACTTCATCACCATTATCCCCCTTTACCATTGTCATCCCCCCTTTCTTAGACACTACATGAATGGGGCTTACCCAGTTGTTGTCATTGATCGGGTATATAATCCCTACATCCCGTAGTTTTAAAATTTCTTTCTTGACTACTTTTAGCATCTGGTTCAATTTTCTCCAGGGTTGAACCAGTGGTTTCGCAGATTCTTCTAAATTTATTTGGTGCATACAAAGGGCTAGGTTAAGCCCTCTGATGTCTTCGACAGAGTATTTGATTACCTTTTTGCATTCCCTCAACTCTTTCAAGAGTCTTTCCATCTGTTCTCCTGTTAGATTTGTGTTAACGATGACGGGATTCCTTTCCTCATTGTCTAGGAATTCGTATTTCAGTCCTTCAGGGAGTGGTTTCCGTTCTGGTTTCGACTTAGGAGCCTCTTTCTCTTCGCTCGACTGTTCGAGAGAAGCATATTTTATAGTCCCAATTACTTCTTCGTCCTCACTGAGATATTCTTCTCCTTGGTTAAGGTAATCCATAATTTCAACCACTTTTGGGTCTTCTACCAGAGGATTTGGGATGTTTAGGGCCCTCATCAGGGGATCTACTATGGCCTTTTACTCTTGAACCTCCTCAAAGTATTGGTTGTATCTGTCCATGAAGTAAACTGACTAAAAAAGAGATGGTTCTTTCATGGCGTCCTTCACCTTGAAGTCCATGTGATCATTTCCAACCCAGAGAGTTATGATTCCTTCGGAAACATCTATCAAATCTCTACCAGTTGCCAAAAACGGCCATCTGAATATCATAGGACACTTTGGGTCTTCGATAGTGTCTATTACAACAATGTCACAAGGGATGAAGAATCGTCCCACATGGGTTGAGACATCTTCTACTATACCAACGGGTATCTTAAACATGTGGTATGCTGGTTCAATCCTCATGTTTGTTTTGACCATGTCGGTCAATCCTAGTCTTTGAGATAAACTTAGGGGCATGAGGTTAATGCTTGCACCCAAGTCTGCTAGACCTCTCCTTTCAATGTTGTCCCAAACACAAAAAGGAATGTTAAAGTCTCTGGGATCTTTCTTCTTAGTTGGCAATTCAGCTTGAACAAAAGCGCTAAACATGTTCGCAAGATGTATTGTTTCAATAGGGTTTCCCCTTCTTCTCTTTGTGATGAGATCTTTGAAGAACTTTGCATACGTAGGCATTTCCTCCAAAGCATCAAGAAATCGGTCAATCCCAGTCTTTGAGCTAAACTTAGGGGCATGAGGTTAATGCTTGCACCCAAGTCTACTAGACCTCTCGTTTCAATGTTGTCCCAAACACAAAAAGGAATGTTAAAGTCTCTGGGATCTTTCTTCTTAGTTGGCAATTCAGCTTGAACAAAAGCGCTAAACATGTTCGCAAGATGTATTGTTTCAATAGGGTTTCCCCTTCTTCTCTTTGTGATGAGATCTTTGAAGAACTTTGCATACGTAGGCATTTCCTCCAAAGCATCAAGAAATAGAACATCTATGTGCAACTTCTTCACTGATTCAATAATTTTTTTGTATCTTTTCTTGAGATGTGCCTTGATGAGATTGTATGGGAATGGGACCCTTGGTGCATATAGATTTTTCTTTGTGAAGATTTCCTCAACAGGATCCAGATCCCTAACTTCTCCACTTTTCTTTTTTCTTTCATCAGCAAACCTTCCTTTATTACTTCTCAGGAGTAACTTGTTTCTCAGGTTGTGGTTCCTCATTTTCCCCTTCCTCATTGTTGCCCCCAGTTCTAGAGTTAATTAGTGTCCTCCCAGATCAGAGGGTAGCCATTTTAGTATTTTTTTTATTCGATGGAATTTTTCCTGAGGGATTCTTCACCAACTCTGCCAACTGCACAAGTTGTTGGTCAATTTGGCATTGGTGTGTCTACATATCCACCATCTAAACTTGCATGGTTGTCAGGACTCCACAATTATATATAGTTCTTTGGGCTAGTTGATCGTTCATTGTGGCTTGCCTCTTAGAAAAATCAAATAATTGGGCGACTAAGTCTTGTTGGCTATTATCCTTTCCTTGTCTGAATCCTTGGCCTTGGCTCAGTCCTTGGTTCAGTCCTTGGTTCAGTCCTGCTCCTTGACGATTCTGATTCTTAGCTTATCTTGAGTATTTGTTCTTGTTGGTTTGATAGTTGGTCGTCTGATTATATTGAGTTTGTCTGCTTCTCTTTTCAAAACATGGCGGCGGTTTTGGTTGGTTGTTTAGTTGATGTGAATTCTCAGCTGCATCCTTATTTCCATAATTGAAACTAGGATGGTCTGGCCTCTTAAAGTTAGCGTAGGAGACAGTCTCAACTTCTTCCTCACTTTCACTATCATCACATTCCTACGGCATGGTGTGAATGTAGTTTTCAATATTGTGCCCTCCTTGGCCACATGTAACACACTTCATCACTATCTCCACATGTTTCTTTCCCTTGCTACTTAAGTCCTTTAATTGCTGGACATCAGTAGCTATTTTTTAATCTGGGCAGTCATCTCCTCCAGAGCCTTATCTTCAGCAGACTGTCCTTCATTGGTCTCCTTCTTCACATATCCTCTATCATTTCTATTTTAGTCCATGCATGCTTGCAGCGCAACCATGTTCTCAATGATCTTGATCTTCCTGCTTGGTTTCACTCTTAGGAATTCTCTTCCTTCCATGACATTCAATGACGTCCTCTCAGTTGGGGTCAGCCCATTATAGAAAGTTGTAACTAAGAAACCTTTTCCATAGTTATGGTGAGGGCAATCCTGTAGATATTCTTGGAATCTCTCAAAAGCCTCATGTAGGTTCTCCCCTGGCTTCTGCATGAATGAGGTTATCCTTTTCCTATTTTGAATTGTTTTCTCCGTTGGATAAAACTTTCTGACAAAGGCATCAATAAGATCCCTCCAGTCGTCTAGAGAGCGATGCGTTAGGATGAGGTACCAAAACATTGCCTTGTCTTCTAGGGTGAGGATAAATCACTTGAAATAGATTACCTCTTGGGGAACTCCTCTCATCTTTATGGTATCACAAATATTTTTGAATGCACCAAGGTGGTGGTACGAGTTTTCATTTTTGGAACTTTCTCAAAAAAACTTGTTTTGAATCATCGAGATTATAGCAGGCTTCAATTCAAAGTTTGTTGCATCAAAGCATGGAGTTATGATGGGGCATCTGGACTCGTTGACCCTGGTAGCGGCCAATTCACAGAGAGTTTTGTCTTCTTCATCGTCTTCTTCACCATTCATGTGGTTGTGATCTCTTTCGCCATCCCGCTTGCGGTCGTCATGGTTCCTTCTATGTCTGCGGTGATAGTGACGATCTTCGTTGTGACGTTCATCCTCGTGAATGTCATCTTCGTGTCACTCTTCATGTTCTTCCTCATGTTTTTCATGCTCTTCTAGTTCAGGCTCCTCTCTTTCTTCTCCAGAGGGAGGTGGATCACATGGGATCCTAGCACGTTCTTCACCGGAGTGGTGGTCATCCCTTCGAGGAGGAATCTTGTCTCATGGGAGGAATAGAAGCTAGGATGGAGATTAGATTTGCCTTCTTCGGTTACCCAAACAAGACGTACGGTCGAGTCAAAAAAACTAGACACGTAAAATGAACTGTAGTAACCGTAACTGAGCAGGGTTAAAGATTTAAGTGCAGTCAAGCTTATTACTAAGCTTAAGTCACGGGATTATAGAGGAGTGGACTCACGTTCTTAACAGTTCTGTTTTGCCTTGTCCCTCGAAACGGTGCAAAAAAGTTGACCGGCCTAAATCACACATCCAAAAGGAGAGGATTCAGAGTAGTCAGACTTTTAAAGAGATAACCCGACTCTCAGACCCCCGCAACGATAAACGGGGTGTAATGTAGTGATCAGGGTCGAACACATGGACAAGGTTGGTAGTGTTAAGTGCGTGGAATCTAGCAATCTTATACTCCAGATAAAGAGGGTATTTTAAAGAGGTTTTCCCTAAGGAACAATGGTACTCAAACCAAAATAAATCAAGTAAACAAAGGTAACAAAAACAAACAAATACAAAAATAAGATGAAACAAGTATATGGCAGGAGACTCGGATTGGGTTTCACCTACTAAGACTTCTCACCAACATGAAACATCATCTCCCTCTCTTGTATACTCCTATCAAGATCACAAGAAATCATCTATGATGTCTATTCCACTATCTCTCGAGATGAGGATAGATCTAAGTCTAAGGGTAGCCTCTCTCTCGAGATGACCACTCATAAACCACAAAGCATAACATATGATGTAAAGCTTTAGCATTCCAACACTCTCGTGCATTCGTACTACTACATAACACATGATAAAAGTGATATTACTCTCTCAAGATATCAACTATCTAACATAATAAGATAGTAGCTAAGCATATAAGTGAAGCATTAAAACAGGTGTATGGAGATAATCTTGACAAGAATATATATATTCAACAAAGAGAGACAATATACATGTCGGGAGAGCCTTAGTGGCTACTCCCAACCCAAGTTAAGGTGTTTAACCACTCGTGCTTGCGGACAGCATGACGACATTATAGAAATATAGATACATGAAGTCCCACAAAATGAGGAGGGAAGTACAGTGGAGTGGAATGATAGATATAGATAGGAAGAGAAGAAATGTGACACGACATGGTACTTCTTCAGATTTGGATCTAGCACAATGATGGTGCAGACGATCTTCTTCTCTTAAAAAAGGAACATTTAGTCTTCTCTCTCCTCAGCTTCTGCCTTTAGAGATCCAAGACTAGTGGATGGGATGGAATGGAATGAGTCTGGTATGCAAAAACACCTTGTGGCCTTCTAGATCTGATCTATGATCTAATGATTTAACAAGACGGGTGGGTGGCCTATTTATAAGCACACTCCATCGACTTAACTTTTGGACCATGGTCGTGGTCTGGTTTGGGGAGGAGCAAGATCACGATCGTGGTCTCCTTGCCATTTCTTCCTCTATCGCGGTTAGGCGAGCTCCCCAACTTGGTCACGATCTGCATTTGGCTCGCGGTCTAGCAAGGATCACAGTCTGCTTGAGGATCGCGGTCTAGCAAGAATCATGGTCTGCTTGAGGATTGTGGTCTAGTAAGGATTGTGACCTGTACTATGATCGCGGGCTTCACAATGATCACGACCTCCAAGCTGATCACGGTCTAGCTTGAGTGCAAAATGACAGCAAGCTTAAGGCAGTTGAAGACCTCGACTGTGGTGATATGGTCCTTGTTGCATGAAAGGGTCGTGGTCGAGGTGATGACCGCGACTTGGGCTATATATGTACTTGAAACCAAAGAAATATGTGTAAGTTAATTCTTAGGCAAAAAAAGATGGTAAAATTTTGGGGAAAGCTAGTAAAAGGTATACTAATAGAGGTGTAAAATATTTACAAAAAGTACATAAAATGAAGTGTTATGAGTGTGTTGGTTAATGACTGTGTCTCATTAGTCATGATATATGATACCAAACCAAGCACATAGATACATGTTAGGGAACAGTGTATCAGACAGACCCACCATGAGAGTGATACATGGAATCATGACATGGTAGTCAGAATCATCTCTGATAGTGATGGTTGTGATTGTGATTCTTATACCTGAAATCACTACACTCGTTAAATGTGATTGGGTACACTTTGACATCATCAAACGCAATCCTAAAACATGGGTTGTTATAACGGTGACGATTGGGTGGCTTTGACACATGATATAGACTATGAGTGATAGATATGGAATTTCTCCCTCCTAAGGGAGTATGATGTCCAGGCCACTTGAAAAGCGAGACTGAGAAAGGAATGTGCATGCACATGTGAATCAATATATGATATTGATGTCACACATATCTCAGACAATCTGCTCTAGTTCAAGAAACATGAATGAACATTGAAAAGATGACAACTCCATGCCTTGAATTCATTCAGGATATCAGAGACAAAGGAATTATACATTCACTGGAACACCAATCACAGACTATAGGATTGAAAGTTGTTCTCCAAAATTCCTTTTCACTTGGGTAGCACGGATGTGAGACTAGGTACCACTCTTTTCTTGTGATGTCATAATCTAGATATGGAAATTCACAGCCAACGTGAAATGGGACCTATATGTCCACACACAAAGGATTAACCTGGAAGATGAGTTTATCCATGAATGATGTTTGCATTGATTACTAAAGTGTTTAGATACTCAATCAAACATTCAATCAATAGACTTGATTCAGAATCATCAAGTTCAAGTGTTGAACCAAGTGATTAGAGTGTCAGATTGATTGAGAACTGAATTGACTGCGTTCTGCACAATCTGGACCACCAACCGACTGGTTCACTAGGTGAACCGATCGGCTCATGGTCAGTGAGATGACCGATTCACTCCGGTGAACCGATCAATTCACTTGTCCAAATGAGCAGTGTTGGGTTGTCCCAATTTGTGAGAAAAAGTTTTCTATTTCACTTATTCAATTCGATTGGGACAAGAATTAATCTTTGCATTAATTAGAAATGAATAAGGAAAGTCAATTGTGGGCAAGTCTGGGAAGTGAAACAATTGGTTCACTAAGTGAACTGACCGGTCAACTAAGTGAACCGACCAGTTCACACTCCCAACCGACTGGTTCATAAGTGAACTGATCGAATCACCTTGCCAAAGGACCGTTTCATTTATGAAACAACTGGTTCACCTACCGCAGTGCAAATTGTTCATGGAAATTCCAAACCCTTCTACTCCCACATAAATAGAGGGGTACAGGGGGATTCTCTAAAGACACAACTCAGAGCATCTGTTGCTTTGTAAAGTTGTTTTCCTCTCTGGTTGTGTTAATTGAGAGAGCCCAAGTAAGTTCTACCCATCCAGGGAGGAACAGTGAGGGAAATACAACTGCAGAAAAGCAACTAGTTGTGAGAGAGTGTGTTTGTGACCAGTACACTGATAGAAGGGGACAACTCCTTCTAGATCATTATTTAGGACAACTAGAGTTCCTGGTAGTCCATGTGGACTATTTATAGTGGCAGGAGATTTGTGTCGCTCAAGAGGACGATAGTCAACCATTGTCCAGGTCAAGACCAGGAGCTGCACAGACATTGTTGAAGATAGGTGGTTTAAGACCGCACTTGCTGCGAGGTATAGTCACTGAGAAAGCCTCATATTCAGTTATAACTTGCTAAAACCATCCTTCCCATTACATAGATATTGATGCAATCTACTGGTGATGGGTTTATGGTCAAGTAAAAATTTTGTTTCCGCTGCCTACTCTAACCACGTAAAACCCAACAGGTCAGATGGGGATGAAGCAATTTGTTGGTTGATCTTGATGGTTGGAGCTCTTTCTTAGTCGCCTATGGTTGTCAGCAGTTGGAGATTGGAGCAAACAAGGCGTAGATGCTTAGGGTTGGAGTGAGGAATGAATTCAAAAAAGGATTTTAAAATCCTATTTTGGCATCCAGACACGACATGTAGAAATGGACACACGTCGTGTTGCGACGTGTCTTTAGCTACCTCATTATTATTGATTTTTGTAGTTGTGAAAATGACGTGTGTGAAATTCCACGACATGTTACTTCTTAGAAAAACTTTACAAGAAAAGCTATTTAAGTACATGGATAGTAAAGATAGAATGCACAACATGCAAGTTTCCAGTGGACTTGTCGATTTGCTCAGTTTGATAAGGGCATGACATGTGGTAATAAACATATGATGTGCAAGTTTCAAGCAAATTATAACCAAATGAATGACATGACAGTCACGAGGTGTGGAAATTTACACAAGTCATGTGAGTTTCTAGAAGCCCCCTAGGTAATTTTTTGGAGTTATACACAATGTGTATAAACACCGATAAGGCGTGTATTCTGGGCACTTAGCTCAAATTTCTTCTCATTTGTAGCTGAAATGTCATGCTCTGGGTACGACATGTCATGTTTGATAGAAGTTTTGAAAATATAAGTTATGTTCTTTAATTTTTTTCTATTACCTTCAATGACGATGATATGCACTACATAAGGGTTTAGATTATTACGTTCATCCATTGCAAATTTATTTAGAAAATGAAATGTTCTTGGACAAATGCATGAAATAAAATCTATCCTAAATGTGGGTTCAACTCCCACAAGGTCATCCATTTAGAGTTTGGAGTGAGACTTGATTCAGAAACATAAAGCATCTGAGAGGGAACAGAAGGCTTCCCAATTTATCTTCTCTTTGTCAATGTAGAGTTTACAATGTTGACCATTAACTTTGAATGTAGAATATTTTCCTTGCAACTACATCGTTCCTTATGGATAAACCTTCAACACTAGGAATGGTATGGACTATTTTGAATGCCACTTCCTTGTAAAGAATTTAAGCTTGGAGTTGAAAAGAAACACTTGGTATCCTTCTTTAAAATCTTTTCTCTGGATCCTCTTATCATGCCATCTCTTTGTTTTTTCCTTATAAATTTTGGCATTTTCATATGCATCTAGTTTGAGGTCTTTCACTTTCGGGAGTTGTAGTGGCCTTCTTTCTCTTACTCAAGTTGTAAAGATATATGACAACATTTTCCATATACTAGCTTGAACGGAGTCATACCAGTTGGTGTTTTGTAAGTTATCCTATAATCCCTCAATGTGTCATCTAGTTCCAAAGCCCAATATTTCCTTGAGCTAGAGACTATCTTCCCGAATATTGCTTTTAATTTTCTATTGGAGATTTCAACTTTCCCTGACGTTTGCGGAGGTAAGGTGTAGAGATTTGTAACACCATACTTTCTCATTAAATTTTTGAAGTTTCTCTTATTGAAATGACTATCTCCATCGGGTATGACTACCCATGGAACACCAAATCTAGTATAAATAATCTTTTGAAATAACGTAATTACTGATTTTGCATCTAGATCTTGTGTATGAATTGTCTCTAACCACTTGGATACATAGTCACATGCAAATAGGATAAACTTGTAGTTACACGAAGAGGAAAAGGGACCATATAGTCTATACCCCATACATCAAAATCTTCAATCTCTACAATTGAGTTCAACGGAATCTCATCCTTCTTTGGAATGTCTCTTGATCTTTGGCACTTATCACATGATTTAACAAATGTATGCACATCCCAAAATAGAGTTGGATAGTAAAAATGACACTGGAAAGGATCTATGGCACACATCACCTATGTGTTTAAGTTTCACTTGTTTAGTCATTCTAATTAATTATCTTTAAGCATCAATCAAGTTATAATGTACAAAACCATAACAAGCACTACAAAGATAAGGGCATTATACATCTTTTGCAGATATAAAATGTAAAAGGTATGAACTTGGCACACTATCACCGCATAACACTTGTAACACTACCATTCAAAAGACCATCATCATTGTTTCACAACCAATTGAGGCTATCACTAATGTCACATCATTGTGGGATATCAATCCCTTAATCATAGCACTAGAAGGCATCACATCACAACAGACATTAAGCCACCACTAGGTCATAGGTCCTATTCACATATACATGTATAACAAGTATTTCAACATGCCTCATAAATGTTCATTCAACAAGCATCACATCATACTAATCATAGCATGCACTAGCTATGATATTCAAGTTCATATCACCTGAATTGTTACAAATTGATAAACAAGAGAAAGGAAACATCCTAAATGCATGTGTCACATCATTATCTCCACATGCCTCAATTATTCATAACCATCATCATAGAATACCCAAGTAATGGCATGCATTCAACCTACAAGGTTAGAGGTTCACAACCAAAGATAAAAATTGTCATATGATAATAGTCGTTCCAAGAAAGACAAGCAAATATGTCACATTACTCATTATTAGGGTTAGGGTTTTCCCTCCATAGCCGATTAGGGTTTTAAAGCTAAGCTCAACAAATAATCTAGGTTCACCATATCCCACCATCTTGGAGCATCCTTAGGGTTAAAGATCATGATTGGGTAGATTAGATGTTATCCAACTAGCACGTTACATGGCTTATGTATTATTCATACAAGGATATCATCATGTGTACCTCTCAACCACCTATCATCATCATGTCTCGACCACTCCATATAACTCGATTGTGACCACACCACCTAGAGCATGTCATTACCATGAAACCTTGAGTATATCGACCCCAACACCTAGGGTTAGGGTTCCATTCACCAAAAACATAGCACATGTTGCAACCACTTGGATCATAGGTGTCTTGACCTCCAGAAGAGCCATGGTTGTCTCGACCTCAAGCCATGGCATCACGTCACGACCCAAGACAACATGTTGTGACCTCCCTCCAAGGGAATGTCACAACCAAAACTAGAGCAAGGTCAAGTCCCAAAAACTTAGGCCAACATCCTAACCAAAATAGGGGTCAACATGACCAGCAACACCAAGTGTCGCTACCTCTATCAACACTAGGAACAACACATCAAAAGGGAAGTGCCTCGACCAAGATTAACTATGGTGACAACCAACATAGGGTAGGTATCCCGATGGCCCGAAGGGATGATGTCTTGGTCTCAAAATAGAAACAAGACTAAGGTGAAATCATGATCATCATGAAGGAAAAGGCTCATGCAAAACAATCACCACAAACTCTGGGTCATGCATCATGAAACCACATGAAATGATCTAATCTAAGAGAGAGGAAACCATGATCAAGGTACTTAAATAGTACCTAAACTTCCCTCAACATCTAGGTACACAAACACCATGCATGAAAGAAAGACCAAGGTCAAAAGATAGAGGAAGATCACTATAATACACAATCACCATAATCGGGTATATGAAATTAGTGTTTCATATTTCTACCAATCCAAGCAAGATAACCCCCATCAAACGAGATCTAGAGCATGGAACTAGTTACAGTAAATTAAGAACATTATAGAGAGAGAGACATCAACATGCAAGTAAAGGAATGTGCATTGATAGAGAGGGTAAGGGTTATATCACCCACCTTAAGAATATCACCACCAAGTATTCCAAGCTCCAAGATCACGAGATCCAATCACACAATCTAAGGGTTGAAGAAGTTCCACCAAAGGCTCCACTCTTGGCCACAAGATCACCTCAATAACAAGAAGATACCTAAGTAAATGCTAGCCCAAGAAAAGAGAGCAAGAAGATCTAGGCCGAACCAAAAAGGAAAAGAGATAAAGAGAGGAGAAAACTTCCTCACACTTGGGTCTACCTTGTCAAAACATGGTCTATGACCCATTGTGATGAGGAGTTTACCTCCAAAAACACCACCATGGAGGAACCATGTCTAGGGCCAAGAAAATATAAGGAGATGGAGGTAGGAGATCAAAAGGAATGTCATCATAAAAGATAAACACTTACCAAGGTTGAAGATGAGTTATGGTCACCACAAGCACCACATGTAAGAAGAGGTTCCAAGAGCTCCAAGGTTGGATCTCTTTGATCCAACAAGATCCAAGAACAAGAAAAGGGAAAAGGAAGAAGATCACAGGCCAAAAGGTTTACTAGCATAGAGAGATTAGGGATTATATAGATGAGGATATGAGAGAGAAGGCAAGATATGAGGTGTCAACACTCCAAAGTACCAAAGGGACACTTGTCCACTCAAGAGACCAACATGCAACCACTTAAGCTTAACATACAAGACATGGTGATAGATTTAGGTTGGGTTTCAACCAACTTGGTCACCCACATGGTCATGGTCGCAACCCTCCCATGGTTCACCATCAATTGTCGTGCACACACACACACACCATCCATCATCACTTGGTCAAGACATCCTATAAGAAGGCAACCATCTCAACCCAAGACCACTTTAGTCATGACCTAAACACCTAGACGGGGTGTCTTGACTGTGACACCTGCCAAAGCACACCCTAGGTCACAACCTAGGTTGAGACAACTCACTAGGTACACCTAGGTCGAGCCATTCATCATCTAGAAACCCTAATCACCACTAAGGGTGCCAACTCTCAAAAAAGGTCCAAACAAGGCACCCACATATTTATCTATCCTTGGATGATGTCAAGAAAGAGAGGGAACACTCTAGAGGTGAAAAATTGCACATCAACCCCCTACTTTGGGTAAATTTCAATTTGCACCAAAACTAGCACATACAACACAAACAATATCCAAACAAGCTCAAACTTGAAACTTAAGCTCTCCACATGCCCTAATTACATCTCAAAATATTAGAGTAAGGTTCTCAACACATGATTAAGACAAAGAAATAAGGTTACTCCAAAACTCAGGTCAAGGGTCTTATAAGCCATAGACCCCTAACAAGGTTTATGCCCTCAAAATCCAAAGTGAAAAGAGGTGGGTACCACTTCCGCATATATAGCTCAAGTTCCTATTAAGGTAAACCCAAAATAGATATAAAATAGATGCAAACATATCATAGTGAAACAACTTCATCTGACCTATCTCTACAAGAGGGTTGACTTCTCCTTCTGGCTGACTCAAGGCATAAAGTTGAGTCGTTACATGTTGTCATCCTCGTTCCCCACTAGCCTGTTCGGAGGAACCAACATGTGATGCATGTCAATGACCTATTCCACCACTATTGTACTGTTGTCTCTACGAGCTTTGCCTTGATTTTTAGGTCACCTCATCATCTTTTATAGGGCAAAATGGTCTAGTATGCCCAATCTGTCCACACTTATAGCACGCCTTGTTCTCATACCAAGGCCTAGGTAGCCCTATCACAGACACTGAGGCAACACTCTGGGCTCCTGTAGGCAGAAAACTACAGCTCCTACTCTTACTTGGTGACCAATGAGTTAGTGTACTAGACCTCTGCTGTGTTGGTGGTGCTGACAACCTAGGCTCCTTAAAGCCACCTAACGACTATCCTTGGTACTCAGTAGGCCTCTTATTGGCACTCTTCTCTCTCGTCTCAACCACAGACCTCTCTATCTGCCAAACTGACTCCACAAATATAGAAAAACACTCTCTGTTCTCTAAGGCAGCAACCAACATTGACAACTGAGTGTTCAACATTTTCTCAAAACATAGGATTCTCTCATCATCAATAGTAGCCATGTGAGGATATAACCTAAACAACTCCATAAACCTTGCCTCATACTCATTTATCGACATGGATCCCTACGGGTACCTTTCAAATTGGCTAATCTTCTCATCCAGATAGGTCTAAGGAAAGTATCGACTAAAAACTTACGTCAAAATTCCTCCCAACCAACGGCATCTCTAGGCCTATTTTCCTCCTCTATGGCCCACCAATGGCTAGCACTCCCCTTTAAAAGGTATGCTGCATCCTTTAACTTATCAACATCTGGGATACTAAGGATCATGAAGGCTATCTCTAGCTTTGTCACCCAGAGGTATGCATCTGTTGGATCCTCAGTACTAGCATACCCCACCACTCCAACTCACCTCATCTGCTCAAACATATTCCCCCAGACCAGAGATTCCACATTGGGGACTGCTGCTCTCGCTTGAGGAACGAGCATTTTGTCTGCCATATGTGTAATTGTGGCCATAAACTGTCCAAACATGGACTGAAAAGTGGGATTGGCCACAACTGTAGGGTTGATCTAGGTCATCTTAGGCTCCCTCTCCTCAACATCCTGCCTCCTTGCACCTCCACCTAGTGTAACAACACCACTCTCAGCAACATGTTCTTTGTGTTTTCCAGTCATCTTTTCAACTCTTCTTCTTATGCATAAGTAGAAGTCACTATAAGACAGACTGGAGGACACTAGAATAGACACAAACCCTAGTTCTAGGTCCCCATAGACTCATCGAACCTGAAGCTCTGATACCACCAAATGTGACACCCTTTCTCACACAAAGCGAGTTTACTCGAAACCAAGCACAAAATAACTACTAACAACAAAAGGATTTCCAAAAAAATATAGATAATTAAAAATTGATTTCATAAAAGCACACAAGCTTGAAGATTTCACATGTAAGTCCTTAACATGACCATGTATATCATGTCATCAACTTGTTACATGAAGAACCTATTTCATATATATATATATATATATATATATATATATATATATATATATATATATATATATATATATATATTGCCATAACTATACAGAAAAAGGCACTCTAGCCAAAATCCTCATGATGATAACATAACTACAAACACATCAAAAACACCCCCAAGACCTGAGTGTATAAGGATGACTCTAGGACTCTACACCAAAAGACTAGCAACACTTCCAACCTTCTCAACTACTGCTCTGGATTTTGATCTGCCTCTATTGCACGATCACCACCTCATCATGCAAAACCACCTAAAAGATGTTGAGAACCCACAGGGTGAGACCAAATGTCCCAGCAGGAGATATAACTCTCTGCCAACACTAATAAAGCACATATAAAGTAACTAAAGAATAAGAGTAAAGTTACAACAATGTTAAGCAGATTCAATTACTGATATAAGCAGGGTAGTTATTATCATCTATGTAGATCAGGTAGCTATAATAGAGTAGTAGTATATTTTATAATCTAAGAAGGAATATAAAAACCATGTTTATTTTCTGTCAACCAAGTTATATAAAAGAAAATCAAGGACTCATCCAATGTTTTCATATTTGATCCTAAGCAAGCATGCTACATGGCTGATTACATATTTTATTTTCTACCCTGGGGATTTGATTCGTACTACCCAAATCCAACCAACCACTACTAAGTCAAAATGGGTGCCATACAAGGTCAATGGAAGAGTAAAATGGGTGCCATACAAGGTCAATGGAAGAGTCAAAATACATAACTTCTCCAACACCTCCCAATTAGCATAATAGTAACAACGTAGAGACATGTCAGTCAATTGTAAAAGTGACTTATAGTCAAAAGAAGGATCGTCTCACACATGGCCGTCCACATATAACAACACCTATCCCACTTTGGTACAGGTAATGGCACAAGAAGAACAACATCATGCATGGTCATTCTAATAAAAAGGAGTGGCTCATGCATGGCCAACCATATCACAACGAGATTTACTCATACATGGATGTCTCACACAACCTATAATTAGGGATACAAGGAGATACCTGACTTGTATCCCCACATATTCAAAAATATACACTCTGAGTAAAACTCATTTCACCAATCCAGCAATTAATGCTAAAATTGTAAAGAATCTATGGCATAGGTTACATATGTGTTTAAGTTTCACTTGTTTAGTTATGCCAATTAAGTATCTTTAAGCATCAATCAAGTTATAATCAACAAAACCATGAAATGCACTACAAAGATAATGACGTTATACAAATTTTGCATATATAAAATGTATAAGGTATGAACCTGTCACACTATTACCACATAACACTGCCATTCATAAGACCATCATCACTATTGCATAGACACTCAAGGCTATGACTAATATCACATCACTGTGGGATATCAATCCCTTAATCATATCACTAGAGGGTATCCCATCTCAACAGGCATCAAGCGACTAACAAGTCATAGGACCCATAAACATCATTCCTATATCATAAGTATTTGAACATGATAAAGGCTCATTCAACCAGTGTCACATCATATCATCATAGCATGCACTAGCTATGATTTCAAGTTCATATCACCTTCATGGTTAGAAATTGATAAATAAGAGAGAGGAAACATCCTAAATCCATGTGTCACATCATTATCTCCCCCATGCATCAATTATTCATAACCATAATCATAGCATATCCAAACAATGGCATGCATTCAACATGCAAGGTTAGAGGTTCAGAACTAGAGATAGAAATCATCATATCATAATAGTCATTCCAAGAAAGAAAAGCAAACATGTCACATTACTCATCATTAGGGTTAGAGTTATCCCTCCATAGCTTATTAGGGTTTTGAAGCTAAGTTCAATCACTAATCTAGGTTCACCATATCCCACCATCTTGGAGCATCCTTAGGGTTAAAGAGCATGATTGGGTAGATAAGATATTATCCAAATAGCATGTTACATGGCTTATGTATTACGCATACAAGGATATCATCATGTTTCCAAGCATACATCTCAACCACCTATCATCATCATGTCTCGACCAATACATATAACCATGTCACGATCAAACCACTGAGACCATGTCTCGATCATGACACCTAGAGTGTCCCAACCACAACACCTAGGGTTTGGGTTCCATTCACCAAAAGCATAGTAATTATCATGACCTCTTGGATCATAGGTGTCTCGACCTCAAGCCATGGCATCATGTCATGACCCAAGACAACATGTCACAACCTCCTTGTACATGTCACTACCAAAACTAGGGCAAGGTCAAGTCCCAAAAATTTAGGGCAACAACCTAACCAAAATAAGGGTCAACATGACCATCAACACCAAGTGACGCTACATGCATCAACACTAAGAACAACACATCAAAAGGGGTCACAACCAACATGAGGTAGGTGTCTCAACCACCCTAAGGGATGATGTCTTGGTCTCAAAATAGAAACAAGACTAAGGGGAAATCATGATCATCATGAAGGAAAAGGCTCATGTGAAATGATCACCATAAACCCTAGGTCATGCATCATGAAACCACATGAAATGATCTAATCTAAGAGACAGGAAACCATGATCACGGTACCTAAACACAACCTAAACTTCCTTCAACATCTAGGTACACAAACACCTTCGATGAAAGAAAGATCAAGGTCAAAATATAGAGGAAGATCACTATAATAGACAACCACCAAAATTGGGTATATGAAATTTGCGTTTTGGATTTCTACCAATCCAAGCAAAATAACTGCCATCAAATGCGTTTTAAAGCATGGAACTACTTACTAGTACATTACGAACATGATAGAGAGAGAGACATCAATATGCAAGTAAATGAATGTGCATTAATAGAGAGGGTAAGGGTTATATCACCCGCCTTAAGAATACCACCACCAAGGATTCCAAGTTCCAAGATCAAGAGATCCAAGCACATGATCCAATGGTTGAAGAACTTTGTAACATCCTAGGATTTGAGGCCTTGGATAACATGATCTTAAAAGGAATGATTGGACTACCCATATCACCAAGGTGCACCTCCTTTTCTAGGAGCCCATCACTAAAGAACTCCATAGTTAAGCGTACTCAGCTTGGAGTAGTACTAGGATGGGTGACCAGTCGGGAAGTTGATCCTAGCTTGCGCGTCAGTGTGGAAAAAGTGTGTAGTTAAGGCTAGTGGTGGTTTTTGGGGCCAGTCGTCATTCCTGAAACTCTACTAGATCCATGGGCAGTGGGGCAAGGCATTAGAAATGGTATCAGAGTCATAACCCCTCCAGTAGGTGGGGCCCGCATGGGCCTGTGGCATGCTAGTCTTTAAGCCGTGCGGTCCACGCATGTTGGAAAGGGCTATCCGAGTTGATGGAGCTTCCCATGTGCTGGTAGTGTCCAGGCATGTTGGAAAGGGCTATCCGAGTTGATGGAGCCACCCTTGCGTTGGTAACTGTGGTCGGGAGCTGGGTGTACACGTGTCATTTGGGTCTACATTGAAATGTGGAAAAGATTATGAGGCCATATAATTGAGCCTTGACGAGGACGTTAAGAGTCTAAGTGGGGAAGATTGTAACATCCCAGGATTTGAGGCCTTGGATAACATGATCTTAAAAGGAATGATTGGACTACCCATATCACCAAGGTGCACCTCCTTTTCTGGGAGCCCATCACTAAATAACTCCATAGTTAAGTGTGCTCAACTTGGAGTAGTACTTGGATGGGTGACCAGTCAGGAAGTTGATCCTAGCTTGCGCGTCAGTGTGGAAAAAGTGTGTAGTTAAGGCTAGTGGTGGTTTTTGGGGCCAGTCGTCATTCCTGAAACTCTACTAGAGCCATGGGTAGTGGGCCCATGCGTTAGAAACTTCCACCAAAGGCTTTACTCTCAGACACAAGAGTACCTCAAGAACAAGAAGGTACGACAGTCAAAGATATCCCATGAAAAGAGTGCAAAATGCTCTATTACAAAAAAAAAGGAAAAGAGAGAAATAGAGGAGAAAACTTCCTCACACTCAGGTCTACCTTGTTAAGACATGGTTTATGACCAATTTTGATGAGCAATTTCCCTGCAAAACGACCACCATGGAGGAACCATGGTATAGGGCCAAGAAAAGAGAAGGAGATGGAGGTAGGAGATCGAAAGGAATGTCGTCATAAAAGATAAACACTTACCAAGGTTGAAGATGAGCTATGGTCACCACGTGCACCACATGTAGGAAGAGGTTGGTCACTAAGAGCTCCAAGGTCGGATCTCCTTGTTCCACCAAGCTCCAAGATCAAGAAAAGCATAAAGGAATAAGATGGAGGGCCAAAAGGGTTACTAACATAGAGAGATAAGGTATTAAAAAGATGAGTGGATGAGAGAGAAGGAAAGACATGAGGTGTCAACACCCCAAGGTACCAAAGGGACACTTGTCAATCAAGAAACCAACATGCAACCACTTAGGCCTAACATGCAAGACATGGTGATACAATATAGGTTGGGTCTTGACCACTTTGGTCACCCGCATGGTCGTGGTTGTGACCCTCCCATGGTTCACCATCCATGGTTGCGACACACACATACCATCCATCACCACTTGGTAGAGACAAGAGATCTCCTAAAACCCTAGGTCAAGACATCCTATAAGAAGGCAACCATCTCGACCCAAGACCACGAAAGACCACTTTGGTTGTAACCTAAACACCTAGAGGGAGTGTCTTGATCATGACACCCACAAAAGCACACCCAAGGTTGTGACCTAGGTCGAGACAACTCACTAGGTACACCTAGGTCGAGACACTCATCACCTAGAAGCCCTAATCACCACTAAGGTGCCAACTCTCAACCAAGGTCCAAACATGGTGACCACCTCTTTCTCTCTCGTCTAGATAATGTACATAAAGAGAGGGAACACTCTAGATGTGACAAATTGCAAATCAACCCCTTACTCTGGGTAAATTGCAATATGCACCAAAACTAGCACATAAAGCACAATCATAGACCAAACAAGCTCAAACTTGAAACATAAACTCTCCACGGGCCCTAATTACATCTCAAAAGATTAGAGCAAGGTACTCAACACACTATTAAGAGAAATAAAATAGGTTTACTCCAAAACTCATTTCAGGGGTCTTACAACCATAGTGTCACAAGTGCATTCATTGCATACAACTTCTCAATAGGCAGATTATCATCAATAGGAATATAATCTTCGACACATTTGGAGAGGCATGAAAGATGATCCACTTAATTGTTCTTTGTTCCTTTCTTTCCTTTGATATCCAAATCATATTCTTATAGTAGAAATATCCAATATATTAGATGGGGTTTAGCATCCTTTTGTTAATGATATATAGAATGGCGGTGTGACCTGCATAGACAATGACTTTGGACCCCAAAAGATATTGTTAGAATATATCAAAATCATAGACAATGGCAAGTATCTCCTTTTCTATTGTG
The DNA here is from genome assembly GCA_963693085.1 of Alisma plantago-aquatica. Lineage (NCBI taxonomy): Eukaryota > Viridiplantae > Streptophyta > Magnoliopsida > Alismatales > Alismataceae > Alisma > Alisma plantago-aquatica. Next base: position 926,132,165 of record OY856411.1, on the reverse strand, counting down.
GAATAATTGATTTGTGCATCATCAGGGTTTTTCTCGCATAAGAATGGGATGAATCTTGTTGTCTCACCTTTTACCTAAGACTTCCTCTATGGCGTAATCACTGGCATCACACACTATTTCAAATGGGCCACTCTTGTCTGATAGTTGAATGATAGGGGCTGATATGAGAGCATCTTTCAATCTTTGGAAGGTTGTTTTACACTCTTCATTGAACCATATCTTTTTCCATCTTTGAAATCTTTTTCCATCTTTAAAATCTATTTCCATCTTTGAAATCTTTGATTTACCATGAAATCTTTGAATGATAGGGGCTGAGGAGAGAGGCTTTGCAATATTTGAAAAATCTTTAATGAATCTTCTATAGTACCATGCATGTCCCAAAAAGCTCCGGACATGTATCTCCATGGTTGGAATTTACAATTTCTCAATGGCTTTTACCTTTTCTTTATCAACCTCAATTCCTTTTCTTGAAATGACATGACCAAGTACAACCCCCCATTGTACCATAAAAATGGCACTTCTCCCAATTGAGAACGAGCTTGACCTATTTATATTGCTACAAAACTTTTGTTAGATTTAACTAGAATTCATCAAAGGAATTTCCATAAATATTGAAATCATCCATAAAAATTTCCATATTCTTTTCTTTGAAATTAGAAAATATATCCATCATCCATCTTTGGAAAGTGGGGGGTGCATTACATATCCCAAAAGGCATTATCCTATAGGCTTATGTCCCATATGTGTAGGTGAAGGTAGTTTTTTCTTGATTAGGCAGATAAATATGAATTTGGTAGAATCTGAAGTACCCATCTAAATAGATAAAATAAGAATGATTCTCAAGTCTCTCTAACATTATGTCAATGAAAGGCATAGGGAAGTGGTCCTTTCTTGTGGGTATATTTATTCGTCTATAGTCAATGTACCATTCGCCACCTAGTTACCACCCTTGTTTGAATTAATCCATTATTGTCCCCTACCATTACAATGGTTCCTTCCTTTTTAGGTACAACATGTATGGCACTTTCTGAAGGGCTATCACTGATAGGATAATTTATTCAGGCATATTTTAACTTAGTGATTTCTTTCTTTCAACTTCCATCTAGTTTGGATTTAACCTTCTTGGTGTTTCTATGCATGTCTTAGCTTCTTCTTCAAAGGTTATGTGGTGCATACAAATGGAAGGATTAATTTATTTCATATCATAAAAGGAATAATGTATCACATCTTTGTAAAGTATAAGTTCTTTGAAAAATTTATCCTCTTATTCTTGAGTCGGTTCAGAATTTATTATGATAGGAGAAGTGAAATTTGGGTTCAAGAAGGCATACATTAACCCCCATGGGAGGGGTTTAAGTTCTATCCTTTTTCTGATGTAGTGGTGTCACTTGCCTCCTTCTCAATTGGTGCCTCATTATATGATGAGTTTGATGCAACTTTATAATTTTCTTCATTAAGAACAATCATTGAGTCTTCTTTGTCTTCTTCACCTTTAAGATCACCAAAAACTTGTTCAAGAGTATTTTTATCTTCTCTAGTAATGTATCAATGATATCCATAAAGTAAAGATATTCTTTAGTCTTTGGTGCTTTCATAGAATTATTAATAGAAAAACCTAGAGATTCATCTCCTACTTTGACAGTCAGCTTCCCTTCTCTCACATCCATAATGCAACCTGAGAAATGGTCTCCTAAAAAGGATAGGAGTCGTTGGATCTTCATGCATGTCTAGGACTACAAAGTCACAAGGAATGTAGAACTTCTATACCTACATAGGGATGTCTTCAACAATCCCTCTAGGATAGTTAATTGACAAATCATCCAACTAAATCGACATTGAGTCACATTTCAAGTCTCCCATATCTAACTTTTTCCATAGGGAAAAAGGAATCAGGCTAATACTAGCTCCAAGATTAACTAATCCTTTGACAAAAGTTGAATCTCAAATTTTGCATGGGAGAGTGAATGCACCTAGATCATCAAGTTTCTTTGGTAAATAGATCTAAATAACAGAATTTATTCCTTCGTATAGCATTATTATTTCATCTTAGTCGGGCTTCCTTTTCTTTGTGAGAATATCCTTTAGGAACTTTGCATAAGAAGGCATTTCAACTATGACTTCAACTAATGGAATATTGACATATAATTTGTTCAAAATGTCCATAAACTTGTTGAATTTATCATCATCCTTTGTTTTGTAAAACTTGTGACCGAAAGGAGCGTTAGTCTTACAAAAAGAGTCACCTTGTTGGGAATTTACAATAATCTTCTTCCTTGAGTTTTTAGCTTTTTCTTCTATTTTTGTGCCAATAACCTCATCAGACTTCCTTTTTGAAGGTGGTGAGGATCCTCCAATCACCACTTGGCTCCTCAGTCATGGACTTTCATGTCTCTTTATGGTTCATCTCTGGTTGACTAGACAAGGATTCGAAAGACGTTCATTGATTACCAAGATCTTGTTGTGCAATTTGGTTTTCTAATATCTTTGTATGAGTAGTAATGTTGTCTACCTTAGAATAAAAGATGTTGAATGACATCTTTAATAAGCTGACCATGTTGGCATAATTCCTCAGTTTGTTTCATTTTAGCTAAGACAAAAACTTCAAGAAGAGAATCTAAGTGCACTTTGGTTGTGGTTTTTTATTGAAATTTATAGCTAGTAACATTGTTGTTGAAGCACGGTGGATTATTTTCCATTGGTGGTCTGCAACCCAAGTGCAATGGTTGATGATTTTGAGGTTGTTGAGGACTTTGAGAACTATTGTTATGGTAGGATAAATTTGTATGATCTCTCCAACCTAGATTATAAGTATTAGAATTTGGATTGTAGGCTTGCTTGTTCCCAAAATTTCCTATTATGTTGCATTGCTCCATAGTCTCCTCATATGAGATAAGAGAAGGGTAGCTTAAAGAAGCTACTTGTCTCATGGCTTGATTTGCATCACAAATCAGGTGTACTTTGAGCCAGTTGAGTATTCAACCTCTCAAACTTCTATGTCAGGGCATCTAACTTTGCATAAATCATATCATCAACAACATGGATGTCGACTAGCTTCCCAAAAGCCGCATAGGATGTGGAGGGCTTATTAATCCTCTATGAACTCCATTGGTAGTGTTTGATTGCAATGTCTTAAATTATAGCATAGTCCTTCTTGTAGGATTTGTTCATTAAAGCCCCATGGCTACAATATCTATAGACATCATGATATTATAGTAAAGCCAATTATAGAATGTTTAAAGAAGTAGCCAGTTGGTGAAACCTTGGTGAGGACAAAGACATTGAAGGTCTTTGAACCTTTCCCATGTGACATACAAGGTCTCTCCATCTCATTGAGAGAATTTGGTTAGTTGGCTTCTTAACTCGGTCATCTTACTTGGTGGAAAGTATTTAGAAAGAAAAGACTTAAATATTTTTCCCAACCATTTATAGAGTTCCTTGGAAAAGAAGGGACGCAAGCATTGACTCTATTCCTCAAAGAAAATGGAAACAAAAGCAGGCACATACTATCAGGAGAAGCACCATTAATCTTGAAAGTATTCAGATATTTCTAGAATTCAGCTACATGAAGATTAGGGTCCTCCATGGGAGTCCCTCTAAAATGACTCTATTGAATCATCTAAATTTTTGTTGGGTTGATTGAGAAATTATTTACCTCGATCTATGGGTTGTTGATGGCCCCGTTTATGTCTATGACTGCAGGAATGGCAAAGTCCTTAAGAGGATGATCATCTTCCACGATTGGTCATTGGTGATCTAGTGAATATGGAAGTGAAGAGAAGATCATGATGGTTGTGAGTCTCCCAAGTTTGAAGAGTTTTCACTCTCCTTGCTCGTCTACTATTGCTCTAGGTACATTCAATCTTTGGGTCTAAGTAAATAGATGGTTGAAGACCACATTTCAAATGTTTCGTACGGTCCTAAAAATTTACAAGTAGGCGAGAACACTTAACAAACAATAAACAATATGTTAGATGATAAAAATGATGATGGATTTATGAAATGGGGGGTCATCTAGTCTCACTTATTAATTAACACTTCCTACTCCAACAAAATATTATTGATGCTCCCTGGCAAATAGTGTCAAAAACTTGTTCGTTGTGTGCACAATTCCTAAAATTTTTATCCTTAGCACTACTCCGCATGTATATGGGTGTGTGTAGTATATTTGAGATCATCAAAGGTGCAAGGTCGAGTTAGGAACAAGTGTGCTAATCTTCAACAATCTAAAATCAATTTACTAAGTTTTAATTGGTTTAAAGTTGATCTACATTGCAAATTTAAGAAAGTAGTAAGCACTAATCACCTAAAGAGAGATATACATGAGTTAAATTGTCTTGGTTATGGGATTTCACTTCCACATCTTTACTCACACACAACTGTGGAAATTAACCTACTAATTAAAATGCAAAGGAGCTTGTTGTAATTATACACCTCTCGATGATATGAGACGATTGTAATCTCAACATAGTACTCTCATACTTATCCTAGGATTCAAACCGCAACCTTGGATCCTCAGCATAATCCATCCACTCCTATGGTCAAGAATTTTTTGCCAAGTATGCTACTCCATACCTCTAAACATGTTTACCATGTCATAGAAGCATAAAACATGAAAGCAAGATGGCCAGTCATGCAATCAAGCTATTTAACACCATAGCATAACTTGGAATAGCAAATTAACCAGCATTAATAAAGAAATCTGAGTTCACATGAGTAAGGACATGGGAGCTACTCTCCCATGCCCAAGAAATGGAAATCTACTCATTCATGGTGGCGAAACACAAGCACATGCTACAAATTTCGAAGTTAAGTGTGACTAGAGAAGAAAAGAACAAGGGAAATCCAAGAAATGAGGAACAACAAGGTAGAACTTCAAAGACGAACTTGGCTCCACTCCCTTAATGGAATTCAAGGAGGAGAATAGAAATATCTTCACCCTTACTGGTGATTCTACTCCAACAAACTTCTCTCCCAAGAGGTATGAATGAGGTTGAGAAGCTTTTGTTGCAATCCTTAATGAAGAATGGAGGTTCTCTCCTAAGAAACAACTTCTTCCTCCCCAAAATATCCTCTCCTCTACTCTGGAATGTTCTCTGGTCAAAAAATCCTCTTAAATGATGAGAAATAACCATCTCATAAGTGTATTTCAATATTAAAAATGAGGGACAGTTGTTTTATACAATTGCAAAAATTGATTGGGACATAACATGTTTGAGAAACACATGTCGTGTTGCATTAAGTAATTGACACCTAAGTTGATCCACATGAACAGTGCATGCTTTGTACTTGAAGGACATGTCATGTAGTTGGGAGTTGGTGAATTCATGGGTTACATTTGATCAGGTCAGACACAACTTGTACTATTAAACACACATCGTGTATTTTGGTTGAACTTCAAGGGATATCTATATCAATTGGGCAAGTCATGTTTTCGTAGGGACACGACGTGTCACATCTCTTCAGTGGAAAAGGGATCATCTATAAACTCATACGTCATGTGCTGATACGCACGTGACTTGTTTCCTTCAAAATCTTCAAGATAATCTTTGTGAAGTATGAAATCTCCTGGGGAATCCAGCAAAGGACAGATTTTGGTTGGATTGACCCCATTTTCTCATCATAATCATATACATGTGGTCACAAATATGAAATGAGTAAAACAAATAAAAAGGTGGGAAATCAAGTATCATTAGAGGAAAAATGAGATACAAAGTGTGTATAAAAGTGGGTAGAATCTCTATATAAAATGTGCAAATCAATCGGCAAAGCACAAGTTCACCACCTTCATATTGGCTCCCTAAATTCTGACTACAGCCCAATCCTTGCTCCAACACTCTCCTCAATCATTTGGCTAAGCCTCTCTAGGAAAAGAACAAATAGGTACGGAGACAAGGGGTGTCCCTACTGCGGGCCCATTGTCACTTTGAAAGAAGGCGACCTTCTCCCATTCCAATTGATTGTAATATCCCTTCTAGTAACCGAGTTCATAATGAACCTCTTGATGTTATTAGGAAGATTGAATCTGGTTATGGTGTTAGTGATAAACTTGCAACTCATTATGTTGTAAGATTTGGTAAAGTCTACCTTGATTGCCATGGTCATCATACCTTTAGCCTTCTTCATACTATGCACAATCTCCTGCAAGAGGACAATATTATCTTTGATTCTCCTACTAGGTACAAAGGTACCTTAAGCAGGAAAAATCCAAACCAATAGCCATTTCTTCAGTCGATCGACAATAGTTTTTGAGAAGATTTTGAGACTAACATTATTTCTTAAGATGGATTTGAAATACTTGCAGGTTTCAAGTGTGGGACACTTGGGAATTAACACGATCAAGAATTTTCATAGCCTTTCATCCAAAAACCTTCCATTCAGGGAATTATTGACCATCATCCACTATGATTCAACAATTATGTCCAAATAGTTTTACAATAGGGTAGTGACACCATTTGGACTAGATGCCTTACATGGGTTCATTTCCTTCAGTGTTTTTAAAATTTCCTCCTTGTTCAGATATCTAGCAATGTCCATAAGGTCCACCTGAGTCAGCTTATATGATCTCAAAGGGATTGTGTGGATAGAAGTGTTACACCCTCATCCCATGATATCCTCTAATCATGAGATTAGGGAATATGTTTAGGATAAAACGTAATACGAAGATAACCATTAACTTTTCTCTATTTGTTCCCATACAAACTCTTTGTTTTCTCGCAATCAATCACATATTGACTATACAAGAGAAATGAAACTTGATGACTCTAATTAGAGGTCAACAAATAAAGATACATATCTAGCATTCATTTTTTTCCTCGCACTTTTTTTTTGTCATTCTAGTAGTGTTGTGTGCTCAGTCACTCTTTCTCCGTTGGGAGCACTAAAATTCAGTGGTATCTGTCCTTCTTGCAAATCAAAGTCTCAATCTACTTCACTCGAAATTCCATCCTTTTTTTTATCTTTGAATTTCTCTTATTGAGTTGGTATGTCGGGTTTGGGACTAACTTGACCGTGATGCTGCATTGGAGAAAGGTTTGAGTTGCAGCTAATGCGAGATGTGTTTGATTTGATTTTATATAGAATACGAGGTCCACCTTCTACATTGTCAAAATAGTCAAAAGAATTCAACAAGAAAGCATTCACAGAAATCTATTTAGCAAGATGAAATTCTTTTAGAAAAGGGCCCACTCGATTGGAAAGAAAGGTTTTAAACAAAGTGAAAAATGGGATTTTAGAAAGCAATTATATATTAATCTAGAGTTTCTACTTTATCTAATGATTCTTAACTGCCCCCAGTAGCTGTTTTGATAGGAAATGCATTTTTTATTGTAAGGATCTCATTAGCGACGGGGACCTTACATACAACTTGGTAACGAAAACATACTTTGTTAAGAAGAAACAAAGTTACACATCATCATTTACAACTCTGTTAGCTCTATACAAGGAGCTAGAGTGATAGAGACAAACATAATTTAACTAATCTCATACTTAACTCCAGTGGAAGATCTTCTCTGAGGCATTGACATATTCAATCCATGTGGTTTCCCTAAACAATTGCAAGTAGAGGGGTCAGTCTACTCTCTCAATGAATGAGTACTTCAAAGATATAGTTAACACACTTCAATGGTTCAATTTATATTATTGAGGACTGAATATAAAGTATAATGGTAATGAAATATATATGCAATAATCATTCACCAATATATAATTGGAAGGATTGCTTTGCACATGCTTGAAAACTTACAAGGGAACTAGCAACTCATAAACATACAAATGGTAGATTACTCCAGATAACTACAAAGTAATAAAGAATGATTTCACACTCTTGTTTAACCTCCCATTCATCTAATTATGCCCTAAACTCACATGAAGTGTACCAAACATGTAAAAGCATCACAACAAGATACAATCTCAATGTACAAGGCTTAGGATCATGCCTAGGTCACAAAGACTATCTATCGAGTAAGAACTTGTATGTAATGGGTCTCACCATGTCTAGCTCTTAGTGGCTAATGGGAACAACTAGATATCTTGACTCCCCCTCTAAACTTTTGTACTTAGGTGGAGAGTCCAACATGTATTATCTTTACATCAGTGGTTCTACAATGGCCAAGCAAATGACCTACAACTAAGGTACCACTATCATCACCAGTTGATGTTGGACACCTCACAATCACAAGGAGTCAACCCTATCGGTCATGACTCCCGCACCCTACCGGTACAATATGGCTTACCTTGGTCTGGAGTACCTCTAGTCCGGAAGTTGTTTCCTCCTCTCAGAGTATGCCTTCCTATGAAGAATTCTACAATTTTTAGGGCATCTAAATGTCTAATTCCCTCTTTGAATCCATGATTCAATCATCACATCAACATTTCTTAGTTTATATGTTTAAATTGTTCATTTCATTGATCATCTGTAATATGTATTGCAAACTATATTTGATGAGCATCACCACATCTCACATTGAGAAACACTGATATCAAAATAATTGATTCACTTAATGTCCTATCCTTAGGGTTTCACTTTCCTCATTCACATATCACAATACTTGCCTAAGGATTTAAAATGTCATAAACATTCATTGAATAAAGACTTCTTTCAATATTTCACATATAACCAAACATATATATGAAACCCTAGAATAAATTGAACTAGGTTTTCCAAGCCATTCACCAATATATTATGCATCAAGCATAACCTTTAATAAATAAGTATGTCACGTTTAAAAGAATCACTTTTGTTCAATTTCATGATGTTTGTTCACAAACTTTCAACTTACTACACATATAGGGTTTTACCCTCTTTAAACCAGCTTTACTAAGATATCTAGAAAACATTGATAAAATCAAATGAATACCAAGATAATAAATAATTTTTTTGTTCTAAGAATTTAGATAAAACAATCATTTACAAATGTGGAGATTCATATAGGCAAATTTCTTCATTAAATTATATAGAAATTTCAAACATAAGTGAAAACCCTAGATTTTGGTATATTATTAAAATTTTGGCAAGAACTTTAGAAATTCCATTCTATATGTTTTATATAGAATTCTAATATGATTTCGACATCTAAAATTCATTACATCATGATTTAATCCATCTGTAGATCATCTCATAAAAGCTAAAATTGGAAAACAGATTTAGGTTTCATTATCCCATATAGAAGGAGATGAAGATTATAGTATATTTAATCTAAGTTCATGCAATCTATTGTTTAAAGTAAATGCCCACTCACCCAAATTTGATTTTAGGTCAGTGACTGCGGCTCTAAGCTTTGTAAGTCTTAATTCATGGTCTACAAGGCTTGGATTCGAGTCTATAGCCCCAAAACATACTTCTAACCACCCAAAATCATATTTGCAACTTCAAAAAGACCAACTTGAGGAAGAAGATGCAGAAAGAAGGAGGAACATAGCATCCAATTCGTCAAATATAAAATCTTGATGGAGAAAAGAGGTGAAAGAGAAGGGTCTATTGTCTATAACTACTTACCACAAAGGATATGTGGATAGTTTGTTGATCTCCAATTGTTCTTCACATTCTCCTCAAATATCACCCTCTTAATCATCTTCCATTCCATCTTTTCATCAGTCAAGGGTCTGGTAGTGTAGAGGAGGATTTAAGGTTATAATGCACTCTGTTTCATTGAAATGGATATATATAGTAAAAGTTATTCCCATTTTCGTGATTGGTTATCATGGTGGTGAGCAGTAGAAGTTCTCGGCGGTCGATGGGATTTTTGATGATCAACGAGCCCATATCAATGGCCAAGGGAAGCCCATTTTTGTGGTCAATGGAGGCACATGTCGGGGTCAATGAAGGCCCATATTGACGGTTTCCAAAAAATCAAACCAAAAGTCACCTCTCCACATGATTACTAAAAAGGCCATAACTCTCTCATTTTAACTTTAATTTGGTTCATTCTTTTTATGCTGGATTTATAATAGAATTATCTACAATGATACAATACTAGTTTGATAAGGTTCTAAAATAAAATATTCAATGTTCTTGTTAGTGTGGATATGTAGAGTACAATCCCTACAATCCAATGTACACAAAGTCAATACTTATACATAAAGTGGATTTACATCAAAATAGAAGACAAGCGGGAAACAAGATGTGTCTCTAGTCCTTTTTGGATCAGAAAACCAATATTTTTAAACACTACATCCATACATTTTGTTGTCATAACATTACTATTCATCACTTTTTGGACCCTTTTCAAAAGTTCTATAGCCTCTGGTGCTATGAATCCAAAAGGAATAAAGACATGTTGATTGTCAATACACACTTTACAATGCTTGACCATTGTGGTTGAGACCGCTTTAAGGACAATCTATCATATTGTAAAAGTACCACTCCTCAATCCTACTAGTGGATAAACTCTTTTAGATCTACACATGTATGTTTCCCTCTGACCCATCAAAAATCAAAACACTGACATGTCTAAGTGTCGATCTCCCCTCTTGTGGATCTGACAAAAAAATCATAGGTTTCTCTTTCTTATTAGTAACACTTACATGTTTGAGTACATCTAAAAGAAAATCCCTTATAAGATCATGCATGTAATTGAAACCTGGAAGCTCCCTGCATTGAACTACATGTTCCCCAAAAGTGTCTAAACATACCTTAAGACAAATTGGACATATCTCATCAATAAGAAATAAAGGAATCATAATATGAAATATGAGGATAGTCTGATACCCCACTCGTGCTATATGAAGGTCAATGCCATAAATAGGAATGGCAAGGAGAAAACATTGAGCATGATCAGCTTGTAGACATAAAAAAATTGCCTTTGCCTAACAATCATGTCAAACTTAACTTCAATGTCCTCAATTATTTTGTTAAAAAAGGGTACTCACCAAGACATTTTGGGCCTTTGTGGGGACAATGTCCTTGTTAGAAAAGCAACTAATATTAAAGAAGATATTCTGACAGAAAGAGAATCTAGGGCATATAAAAATCAAATTATAATTTATTTATCAAGTATTTCCTCAAGTATCATTAATTTTCCTCCCACATATATGTGTGGGCTATCCCTATATCAGCTAAAACTCATACCTCATCATGTTCTCTAGTCACGACTATGATTTATTCACATCACATCCAAATTTCAAGTAAATCCAATTTACATGGAAAATAGGAAAAATCATTTACCATACTTCTATACCCATCGAATTATGTATTTACATTATATGAAAACCTTAATTATTGTGATTAGGGTTTACACTTCTCAAACCCTAATCTTTTAAAGTAAAATCATAATTAGAGTTCCTTATTAGGTTTGAACATCACAACTAGACTTCTCATTATTAATCAAGGTTAAATAATTATATTGCGGTAAAGCATGTAATTATTCATGTAATCCCTAACTTACCAATTAAGCTCAGTTTTGGTCATAACAATTCTTCCCCCCTTAAAGAGATTTCATCGCCGAAACATCAATATACAGGAAAAGTACAATCAAATGTTTCTTTTAAACTTTGCTGAATTTTTTTATGTCGTTATATTCTTGTATTTCTTCTTGAAAAGTTACTTCAACATTTAGTCCTTTATTTCTCTTCTAATCACAACAAATTTCAAAGAAGGCTTCCCAATGACAAAAAAAGGATATTCTATCTCAAAAATAATGATAGGAAAGAGAAATAGAAACAAACATTTTTTATCCTCTCATGCTCTCCTGTGAAGTCAACTCAGCGTTGGTAATCTGACCCAACTATCTCAATTGATATGGTTCAATCTATAACAGTGTTATTTATCACATTAGAGTTATTAAAGAGAGTTTTCCATGTTGTTTTCAAGTTTACTTTTGTCCTATTTAAATATCAAAGCACTCATAAGCCGCTAGACTAAATTTAACAACAATTGTACAATACAGAACTCAAAATGTATGAATGACTAAAACCATCGCACCCTTTCAATTAATATATTCCTTGCACATATACAAATGAAATCATATGTAAAACAAATTTACTTATTGATATGCCTTCAACAAATTATATTCTTAAAACAAATACACATATTACTAAAAACCATTTGTTTTCTCTAATTTATTTTTCTTATTCATTACAACTTACTTCTCTTACTTATCCTTCTCATTTTAATAATATAGAATAAACATATCTAACATTAAAATATTAGAGGTAAGAATGGATTATCCATCATTCTTTCTATCATTGCAAGAACTTTTTTCTGATTACATTTTTCTCATGTTGCACTTCTCCTTTTATTCAAGTAACACTCCTTTCATTTTGAATCTACTTTTTATCCTCCATTCATAATCATTTCCACATTGTTTATCTATCTTTCTCATTTTATACCTTTAAACCTTGGATTATTATCACTATTAGTTTCTTCTCATGTTGTTGATCTCATGATTTTTAGTTTTATAAGATGTTAGTACTCAAGGTCTAATAACTAGTGACAACCATTGAATAGATGGAACCTTAAACATTGTAGGGTTTAATCCCTATTCCACAACATTATCTTGTTGTGACATGATATTACTCCCTTATTTTGATATGCAAATTTACCTCTCTAGATGTTTAATAAAGTCTTTGTTATCTCTATCACTTGAGTTTTTTATCTCTTAGTCGTAATTTCTAATGAGTTACTTTTTTTATGTAGCCAATTGACGCTTCATCAACGATATGTGTCATCATAATGTTCAATATCTATGTTTCTCATGACGGTTATGCATTATCAATAATTCATTTTATTGGCACTTCATTCACATGTTAATCTCATTACAAAACATAGAAAAGATAAGATGATTTTGAGATTTATAATTTTGATATTTAGGTACTCACTTTACATAGTCTCCTATCTGGTTTAATTAATTATCAATGGGGAGACTCTATTATTCAACATTTTCTCACATCTCAAAATCTCTCTCTGTTTCTATCTATATCACTCCAAATGCAACGCTTGCTCCACCCAATCGAATGAATGAAGAAAAGGGGGTATTTATAGGTGGTTTAAAAAATGGCTTCTTGCCCAATGGGATACAACATAGAAAACTTGTCGGTCCACTCGCAACCAATTCTTTTGGTCAATCACAAAAAAGTCCCATCAATTTTGTCTCATAAGACTCGTCGGTCAATGCCCATTCATCGATCAAATACAAGTAGAAACGTTGTCGATCGACAAAAATTGTTGGGCATAGAAGTTCTATCTGTTTGACAAAATGAAAAATTTTTGATGACCTACTAGCTAGAAGCTTTGTCTGGCACTGAGAATTCATTGGCCTGACAAATTGACAAATGTCATTAACCTGCACACAACCAAATCACCATCGGTTACGATTCAAGGAACACCATTGTCAGTCTGATAGTGCTTCTAAACAAGGCACTCACCCCCCAATGAAACAACAACTAACTAGGTTGTCACTTCATAGAGAGTTTTAATTAAAAGGTAGCGAGGATGAATATACTAGAATTCAAAAGCAATGAGACACTCCATTCTCTCTATTATATCATGTAACCCTCTTTCCTTAATCAAACACATCACATCCAACATCTGTCTTTGTTTCAGAGTACATAGATGCATTTTACTTGATCATATGATCCTTTCCATGTAGTTTATTCTTTATATTTTAGCATTGTACATAGTTTCTTCTCATCTTGCCCGTACTTCACATTTAAACACTCCATGTAGTATTGATCATTATCCTTAATACCATCCTTATGTTATTTTCTTTTTTTTTTCAATTTTTTTTCTTCATTTGGAATTCTTTTCGATCATGAGGCTCTCAAAATAATCCATCTCTTGCGTGCCTTTAATATTATTTAACCCCTTTCTACTTTAGATTCCTATATTCCAAACTAAATAAAATGGCTCAATTAATCAAGCAATTAGATTTCTTTATCCATTATTTTCTCTTTAAATTTGTGTTCTATATACTAATATGTGTCTTGAATCTATATTCCTTATTTCTTTGTCCCAAATTAGGGTTTCATATGTAAGGCCCAAAGTTGGATCATAGATATCAGTTCAAACTAATTGTTAGTCATTCCAATTTTTCCCTTATAATTTAATATGTTACTATATACATATTCTCACTACAATATTGGTCTAGTTCATAAAGACTACACACTTACTATATTGTTGATAGAAGTCATTAGATCCTGGAATGCATCCTATCATCTAGAGCAAGATGAACCTACAAATTTGAAGCCAATATCTAGTCACTATTAAATGACTCCTATTTATCTCAAACATGCGGAAAGAATATCCACTTAGGGAAAGCTCCTTTATAGATTATTTTTGATCTACTTGATGCAAAGAATATAGACAATAGCTAAAGTAATGGCATATCATACAACAAGCCTAAAGAACCATATATATATTTCTTAAAATGGAATATCTGGATTCAAATATATAAAAGCATTTCTTATCATCTCCAATCAAAATAACAATATAATATAGAAGTGGTAACTCATTCTATCTTTATTCTTATTTCTTCATTACTTTGTGGTCCTCTAACCCTAATATTTCTAGGGTTTCTCTCTATCACATCCTTCCTATGCATACCTGGCCAGGGCATCCAGAGAAGAATATGCAGACTAGATTTATATTGGTCAACCTAAGTATTCAAATATTGGGCTAGGGTATCCAAATACATAGACCTCCTAGAGATATAGACACATCACCTCCTAATTGCCACACTTAAGACTCTAAATTTCTATCCTAATGGTCCTTGACGAATCAACCTAAGCTTTGATACCAAGTTGTTACATTCTCACCCTGTGATAACCTCTAATCATGATATTAGGGCATAAGTTAAGGGTAAAGCATAACACGAACATCACCCTTAAATTTTTCTCAATTTGTTCACATTCTAAACTCTTTGTTTTCTTGCAATCAACCACATACTAACTATAGGAGAGGATTTAAAACTTCATTACTCTAAATAGATTTCAACAAATAAGATACATATCTAACATTCATTTTGTTCCTCATATTTCTATATATACGACTTGGTAGCAAATACATAATATGTTAAGAAGAAAACAAAGTTATACATCATCATTTACAACTCTCTCAGCTCAATACAAGGACCTACAATGACAAGTACCGACTGAACTTGACTAATCTCATATGTAACTCCATTAACAAATCTTCTTTGATGCATTGACATCTTCAGTCCACATGGTTTCCCTAAAAATTTGTGAAAAGAGGGGTGAGCCTACTCTCTCAGTAAATGAGTACTTTTAAAGAAATAGATAAAAGCACTTTAGTTGTTCAAATTATACTATTGAGCAATTGAATTAAAAGTATAATAGTAATACAGTATGAAAGAAATATCCATTCACCAATATAAAATTGGTAGGATTGATTTGGATAAATAGAAGGAGTAACTCAATAATTACACATGCTTGAAAAATTACAAGGGAACTAGAAACTCAGAAACATACATATGGGAGGTTATTCCAAATAACTACACAAGAATAACAATGATTGCACACTCTTGTTTAATGTCTAATTCATCATATGATGCTCCGAACCTGCACGAAGTGTACGATGACATGTGAAAGCATCACAACAAGCTACAATCTCACTGTACAAGGCTTAGAAGCATGCCTAGGTTACTAAGACTATCTATCGAGTAAGACCCCATCTGTAGTGGGCTTTCCTACGTCTGGCTCTTAGTGCCTAATGGGAATGGTTAGATATATTGACTCCTCCTCTAAACTTGGGTACTTATCATGAAAGTCAAACACATATTATCTTTGCATCAGTGGTTCCACAAGGTCCAACCAACTGACCAACAACAAGGTACCACTGGAATCCCCAGTTGATGTTGGATATCTCACAATAATCTGGAGTCTTCCCTACCATTCGAGACCCCCAACACCCTACTGGTATGATCTAGATTACTTCAATCTGGATTACCTCCATTCAATAAGCCATTTCCTCCTCACAACGCATGCCTTCCTATGAAGGATTGTACAGTGCTCAGGGTATCTCAATGTATAATTCAGTCTTTACATTCATGATTCAATCATCACACAACATTTCTTAGTTTATCTTCATAAATAGTTCAATTCATTGATCATCTATAATATATACCACAAATTGAATCTATTATACATCCCCACATCTCATACTAAGAAACATGAATATTGAAATACTTAGTTCACTGAATTCCCAATCCTTAGGGTTTCGTTTTCATCATTCATAGATCATATGACTTGGATAAGGATTTAAACTGTCTTAAATAGTAGCTGAATAAATGTTGCTTTCAACAGTTCACATGTAACCAAACATATTATTGAAACCCTAGAATAAATTGAACTAGGGTTTCCACACCATTCATTGAAATATTATGCATAAAAAATAACCATTAATAAATAAGTTTGTAACATTTAAAATAATCACTATTTTGTATTTCATGATGTCTATTCACAAACTTTCAACTTACTACACATATAAGGTTTCACCCTCTTTACTGAGATATCAAGAAAACACTAATAACATCAAATGAATACCAATATAATAATAGAAATAACTATTCTAAGAATTTAGATAAAAACAATCATTTACCAATGAGGAGCTTCAGATTGACAGATTTCTTCATTCAACTATACAACAATTTCAAACATAATCGAAAACCCTAGATTTTAGTATATTTTTAAAATTTTTGCAATAACTTTAGAAATTCCATTCTAGTTGAGCATATGAAATCATCACATCAAAATTTAATCCATTTCTAGATCATCTTGTAAATGCAAAATTGAAAAATAGATTTAGGCTTCAATATTGCATATAGAAAAAGCTAAAGATTACAGTAGATTTAATCTAATTTCATGCAATCCACTATTTAATGGAAGTACCCACTCTCATAGATCTTAAAGAGTGTAGAGATTTTGAATATATGCATCT
Organism: Alisma plantago-aquatica; assembly: GCA_963693085.1. NCBI lineage: Eukaryota > Viridiplantae > Streptophyta > Magnoliopsida > Alismatales > Alismataceae > Alisma > Alisma plantago-aquatica. Next base: position 926,115,277 of record OY856411.1, on the reverse strand, counting down.
CAACCAAAATATGGCCCATGATAGAGTTGAATGGAAACAAAGGATCCATGTAACCAACCCCAACATGGTTGGGACTGAGGCTTAGATGATGATGATAATGATGACCCACTCACATAGATCTGATCCTACATCACTGGCCTTGGATCTAAGCTTTGTAAGTCCTAATTCATGGTCTAAAAGGCTTTGGTTCGAGTCTATATCCCCCAAACGTACTTCTAACCATCCTATATCAGATATGCAGCTTGAAAAACACTAGATAGAGGAAGAAAATGAAGAAAGAAGGAGGAATATAACTGGTAGTGAGTTGAGTAGAAGATCTCAACAAATAAAAGAGGTAAAAGGGAAGGGTATGATGTCTATAACTACTTACCATGAATGATATGTGGTTGGTTCATCGTTCTCCACCCGTTCTTTATATTCTCCCCAAACATCACCCTATAAATCACTTTCTAGGTTGTCTTTTTGTCATTCTGAGGGTATGGCAGTATAGAAGGTTGAGCTATGGTTCTAACACACATTGTTTTGAAAAATGATATATAAAAAAAAAATTCCCTTTTGAATGATTGGTTATCCTAGAACGAGTAGCAAAGATTCTCATCAGTCGATGAGCTTTTAGATGGTCAAAGAGCCCATATCAGTGATCAACAGAAGACCATTTTGACTATTGATGGAGGCACATATCGACGGTCGCCGAAGGCCCATCTTGATTGTCACTAAATAAAGAAAACCAAAAGTTAGTTGTGCACATGATTAGCAAAAAGGTCATAACTCTCTTAGTTTGACTCATATTTGGTTCATTCTTATTGTGTTGGATTGAATCCTCTAAAATCCTATAGTATTATGAAATAATGCATTATTTATTAAAAATACCCTCAAGTATCTTTAATTCTCCTCCTACATATATGTGTGGGCTACTCTATATCAACTAAAACTTGGACCTTATCATGTGCTCATGTAATGACTATGAGTTATCCACATGATATCCAAATTTTAAGTAAATTCAAGTTACATAGAAAATATGACAAATCATTTACCATATTGATATACCCATCAAATTTTTTATTTTTATACTATCAAAACCTTCATTCCGGCGATTAGATTTACACTTATCAAACCCTAATTATTCGAAGTGTAATCATAATAAGAGTTCCTTATTAGGTTTGAAACATCATAAATAGACATCTCATTATTCATCAAAGTTAAATAAAAATATTGTGATGAGCATGTCATTATTCATGTTAACCTGAACTTATCAATTAAGCTTAGATGTGGTCATAACAAGAAGAGTTAATGTATCCTATTGGGGTAGTAAAAATATTTCTAAAGTATTCTATGATCATGATCATTAGGGTGGTCAGATGTAACTCCTACTTACCCTCTACATCCTTCAATGTAATAATCAAAATTTTCTATTTTCTTTGGTTCACAAACGCATGATAAAAGCATGCATTGCTATCATTATTGTTCAGCAATTAACATGACGTCTAACCTTCCACTCCACCTCCTCTTTCATAATTAGGAAAATCTTATCTTGCATATCGATGCACATCTAATCAGTAACTGAATCGAATTGTTTTGCCAAACTGCCTTGTAGCATGTCGATCTTTCTAATGATCCTCTCTTTATTCAGATGTCTTTTCCTTTGAATGTCTTTGTCTCACCGCATCAGGTTACTCTATGATTTACTTAGGGCATCAATGAAATATTTATCACCCCTCTCGTTATCCCTGAGCACATTACTAAACTCAAATTGACCTTCAAATAGGCTTTAGTAAGGAATTTGTGGATTCTTTTTATGGTCTATAGAAGTGAGTAAAAAGGCAGAGTGGTCTGATTCAACTCTGGGCAAGTGTGTAACAAGAAGATATGCAAACTTTCGAATGAACTCTTCATTTGGTAAAACTTTGTTCAGGCAATCATGAAGTAGGCCATGTATGTATGTGAACTTCCAGATTGAAAAACTGAGGTCTGTTAGCCTGACTTCAAGCAGTGCATTGCAAAAAGCACTTTCCTTAGTTTGAATGTTGCACCACCATTTTTTTCTATTGTAACAAACGTCAGATTGAAGTCCCCAATGTAATCCCAATATTATGTATATCTAACCCATTCTTATCAGGTGCTTCCACATCAAGGATCTTACTGAGATGTGGGGGTTAGCATAAATAGAAGTTACAAAAGAAGAGTTATTGTTTTTACATGTAATGAATTGTCAATGAGTGTTGATCGATTGTACTCTATATTACTCCTCATTCCAGCAAAGACATATGCCACCAACAAACCCTCAAGCTTCTAATCTATGAAAGTTTGTGAATCCCAACGAATTAATGGTTTCCAAAGAGCTATGAGCACTAATACAGGGCTAAATTATGCAAACCACCATAGGTTTGTGTATGCACAGATACTCCTTCAACGTTCTACATATATCTAGGTTTCCAATACTTCTAGAGTCCCATCTTAGCATCTTAACCATTTTCATGCAGTAAAGGAAAATGGACCATAAACTCTTATACCTAGTTAGGGTCATGATTCTCTTCTTCCTTAGCCCCTACCATGACATTCACATGTGATGCTTCATCAGCTAGCTTATTCAGCAACCTAGGGCTCTACCTCATCCAGTCCTGGCTAGTTCTAATCTTAGCACTACTCTTCATCCATGTTTTACTCCCCTTGATTATTATACATGTAGTTCTTTTCTTCTCATATAAACTACATGTGTTTCTTCCCTTATAGGTATTGGGGGTGTGAAAAGGGAGGCTCTATGAGATGACTTCGGGGTTGAACCCCATTTCTGTGTCATTGTTCTCAACAATGATATATATGACCTCATCAACATCTGGTAATAGCACTATGTGCTTCGGCCCCTCACCAATCTTATTACCATCAGATGTTGCTTCATTGTCTTGGTCAACATCATTTTTATTATGTATTTCCTTTAGAATGACTCTCTTCTTTTCTACCATTTCAGTTTGGGGAACCTTCTTTTTTCACACTTTGGTTGGTCTCGTCTAGCCTCCCTGATTGTGATTACTCCTCACACTATCCCCATGTTCTTGTCCTAAGCATTGGATTCATCATCATCAAAAAGGATGGGAAATCTATTAGCCATATTTCTTCCTTCTTCATGTACATCCACATGTCCTTATTGTGGTTTCCTCAACTAGTTCCTCCAATGTTGTGTTTTCCAACCCTCGTTTCTTCATGTAGAGGGGGCACATAGACATCTTTCTTGTCTTTATCATTAACCTCTCAGTAGGAGACGATTTTGGTGTTTCTTTGTAGTAATTTGAGATGTGGCACTCCTTTCCACATGCTAGTTATGAGAAGGGAAAGCCTTCACATTCCACTTCATATTCTATTCTATTTATGAGGACAAAGGGGGTCATATTCCTAGTGTTGATCTCCATCGCAAGTCTAGAAACTTGCTCCTTCTCCTTCTAGTTGTGTGCCTATCCACCTTGAACATGCATGCCAAAGCTAAGTCTATATATTAAAAAATCATTTAGACATAGAGGTGGAGGGGAAGGTTCACCACTCATACCCAAGTAACAATGAATTGTGATAGGTCCTCACTCGGGACAAACGTTGGTGTCCACTCCCAAACTACCATATTGCAACCTTCCAAGGGCCCCGAATCTTAGCAGTATCGTAATCTTTCTCGCACAATAGTTGTACCATAAAGTGCCCTATCTCTAGTTCATACATTTTAAATCTTTTAGCTATGTTCCATAGGAGTTTGAGCTTGTCTCTCAATGGCGTGTATCCTATTTCAGTACCAATCAATAATATCACCACATCATATTTTGTGTAAGCTAGTTTGATCACTTAGATCCTAATCCTACATTTTAAGTAGGTATTACGAGATTTAATCTATGAAAAATAATTACAAATGAAAACTAAGATAAAGACATAATAAACTAGATGATATCTTATAACCATTTGAATCCACATATTCCTTCCATCGGCAGTGCATAACATTAAGCCATATCAAAATTTTATGACAATCTTTTCCACAAACATAAGATACCACAATTTAACCCCCTTTAACATCCAACACTATTGTTGATAGCATGTCATCATGGAATCCATTTGGAAATGCATCTAGTTTTATCTTCATTGTCCAAGATGGGTTTCTCACCACAAGAAAATGGCCCAGTAAGGAGTTAGTGATTGTTTTTCATTGTCTTCATATCTTACACACAGAGAATATTTATTTATGACTTGGAAAAAGGATTTATGTTGAAAAAGGTTGTAAATATTACAGTAGAGTTGAAGTTGACTCAGATCCAGATTTAACGGTGGTGCCCAAGTTTGACAATATTGATAAATATAGAAGTTGCAATGGCTAGAATCCTAATCTTACTCAAAATCATATGGATTTTTTCAAATTTACATTTTGTAACATATGTGCATCAAATTTAATTTCCACATAATTTATAGTCTTTAAGAATCTAACCTAAAATTGACACAAACCCTAATTTATCCTAACCTAGAACTGATGTAGATTTTCAAACATAACACATGCAACCAAACCCATCCATACTTGAGTTTCTCATGGTTGATTCATGATGAATGCATATTTGTCTTAGTTCCAATAAAATTTTTAATCCAGTTTTGCACTCGTATCACTTGATTTACCTCTAATTTTACTTTTATATATCTTTCCTTAGTTTTTTGTGAATATTTAGAGTTTTCATCGAATCAATCACTTTCAATGGTGGGATTAAGATTCCCAATAAACTTCAAATAATTAAGACCTAACTTTGTATGAATAGTCCATTCATCAATCAACATCCCCATTCATGTACCTCTTCATTTACATAGACCTATGAAGGAACTATTGAGAAATTGCGTGCAGATATAGGCAACGGAAACAAAAAATTTATTTACCCATTTCCAAGAAACCAACAGAATCACATCAACAACAATGAATCTCAAAAGGAAGGGTTGCAAGATTATACCTAGTCTTGGAGCAAATCTAGTGACATCACCCAGAAATTACAATCTTGGATGGTGTTTGTGCAGGTCTTGGTCTTCACCACAGACGACAGACTCGAACAGCTCATGTAACATCTCCAATGGACTCACCATGGACTACAGACTGACATTGTCCTCCTAGTAGTAGCTAAAGGACTCCTACATCTAGAGTAGTTCATGGGGGCCACCAGGAAATCCATGTTGCGCTACCACATCCAACAAGAAGGAGTTGTCCCCTTCTGTCAATGTACTAGTCGCCGACATACTGTCCCACAACAACTGATCTCTATTTCTCCTCCCTTGCTATCCTTCCCTAACTAGGTAGGACTTTCTTGGGCTCTCGTGGTTACCACAACCAAAGAGGACAACAATTGTCAGGGCCACTGATCCCAATTGTGTGTGTTGGGAAGCCCCCATTACCCCTCTATTTGTAGTAGAGGGCAGGGTTAGGGTTCCCAGTTGATGTGGGAGTAGAAGGGTACAAAAACATAAATCATCTTGAATCTACAGACCATGAGACGGTCATCTCCCATAGTGAACGGTCATCTTGTGCATGAGATGGTCGTTTAGTAGTGCAAAACATTCTTCTCATGCTTCTCTAGTTTCCTATTTGCACATGGAGTTGGCAATTTGCTTCTAATCAATGTTAAACATCGATTTTTCTTACACAACAAGTATTGTGCAATCCAAATGAATTTGGGAAAGTTTCTAGAACCTTCCCCGACCTAACTAAGTGACCTCACACATGCAAGACGGTCGTCTCACTCACTTTGATGGTCATATGGTGACCCGAGCCGAGTCAGTAAGTTCATTAGTATGAACCCATAGGTTCACCTCAATTTGGGCAGCCAACTTCGTTCCAACCATCCTGACAAACCAGACGCTTGTCTCAACACTTGTGAAGGCCGTTTGGCACCCCAGATGCCTGTCTCAGCACTTGAGATGTTTGTTTGGTAGTGCAGTCAGCTGTTGGTGTGTGAATTGAATTCCGAAATGCTTTTGTAATCAATTCCAATCAATCTGACACTTTAATTAGTCATTCCAACACTTGAACTTGATGGTTTTGAGTCTACTTAGTTGATCTATTATTTAATTGAATACCTGAATACCTTTAGCATTCATTCTAAACATCATTCATGAATATACTCCTTTAATACAAGTGTATCCTATGTTTGTGACCCTATAGTTCCAGAATTATGCTGCAAGTGAATGTCCATAACTATAAGGACCCTGACCTCCATTTTGGGCTTATCCTATTTGCTTTGTCTAAACCTTGTGCTTAGTTGCTTACTAATCACCTCTAGTGGTGATTAAGGTTTGCTTGAACTTTCTTGGGAGTTGGAGGTGCTACATGCAAATAACCTAAGTTTAGGGTTGATGAGCAAGTTTGTTACCTTGAGAGATGTTTCTCTTTCTCCTTGCTTCCTCTAGGGTTGAGAGGAAGGGTTGGGCTCATTTCTTGAGTTGCCTTTGTATTTGTTGAGCTTAGTTGGGCTTTGTTTTGCCTTGTTTGGGCCTTGCTTTGCCTTGTTGGACCCTGTATCGGGCAAGTGAGCTTGACATCGGCCATGGGTGTGTCACCCATGGGGCTGTGTCAGGAAAGGGAGTGTGGTGTGTCGGCCATAGACCATCTTTGACCTTTGTCTTCATTTATGTCACCACTGTAGTGGACACTTGGTGCATGGTGCTTGCATGTGGCGCCTTTGACATGTGGTCGTGGAGAGATGAGAAGGTGACATTGCCCATGGGCAAGTGTCCCTAGGTGGGCGACACATTGCCTTGTTTTCTCCTCCACCCTCTTCTATATATGTGTCTCCTTTCTCTTGCTAAGGATCCCTTTAGTTCCTTAGTTTCCCCTCTTCCTTGGTGAACGAAACCTCTCCTTTGCAACCTTGGTGGCTGATACTCTTGTTTTGCAAGTGTGTACTGGCCCGAGTTTTATGAAACTCATTTTACTTTATGTTTTCGGTTTATATTATTTCTCCCCCTTTGTCATTTCAAAAAGATATCCAAGAAAATCATTTTGTATGACTTTCATTTCTCCCCCTTAATTTTATGGTATGCTCCCCCTAACTAAAATATTCAGTTTTAAAAATAGGGATTAATATAAATGTAAACCATTTATTGTCGAATTTAGCCACAATTTGTTTCTCAATCATTTGCAAAGGATGTTAAGCCTTGAAATGATATGAGATCCTTTTAGATCTATGGCATATGTATTTTGATTTCTCATCCATTTTACACGGGATGTTAAGCCCTGAAAATGATATGAGATTCCCTTAAGCTCATGATGGATACATATTGATTTCTCATCCATTTTGCAAGGGATGTTAAGCCCTAAAAATGACATGAGAACCTTTTAAGCTTATAGTAGAGTACATGAAAAGTATCCCCCTTAATCGTATAATCAAGATGTTTTAAGGATTCTAAGGTCACAATAAATATTAGATCATAATAAGTTGACCTTTTATGAGATTTATGCACTAAAATTATGTTTTCAATATGATAAACACATTTTGAATCAAGATACTAAGATTAAGTGCAGTAAAATGATGTACAAATAAGCATTTTGTCAAGCTTATTTTAGGTCGACCTTGACTTCGACCATAGTGCCCCTTGGTCGAACTTTATTTCGACGAAGAGGCATTTCCTACATATTTACAGTTTAAACACTCATATGTTAAGTATAATGTCTGTAGGTAAATTGATTAAATGAATATCAATTTGAAGCACTTTGAGTGATACCTATTATGAAGATGTTTTATCAATAACTTAATATGGGCATCACTGTGAAGTCTTTGTCCTTGATTTTCCTAGAATGTATATTTTTCATTCATTGTGAATGATGTCTCCTAAGCTTTTCTATGGGTACATAAATATCAAATATCATTTCTTCTTGTACCCTTATTTTCAGATTAATCATAAGATTCTTTAGAAACATATATCCTTGAAAGCAAGATTAATGAATTAAAGTCAAGATTTTGCAAACAACTAGATAAAACATTAATATTCTAAGAGACACTATTTGTCTTGTCATAGCATCATCATTCATTTATTACAAGCCATGCATACAATAATCATTATCTATTATGTCAAGATGCATTTATGCCATAGAGTTTTAGTGTTATGCAAAATGGCATTTTCAATGATAGCATCATCTATATTTGTAATATGTTGAATCAAAATGATCATCAATTTATGGTTTGTATATATAGATCAAAGATTATTTTAGACAAACCAAGTAAAAATGAAACACAATGATCATGGTATAATGATTTTGATAGAACAGTAGAAGCATATCCACAATATAGTGATCAAGACACGAGCATATAATTTCATGAAATACAATGATCATGGTCATTTAAACTAAATTTTAATACACATGGTTCCTATATAGATAGACCAGGGAATACTTGGGATAAACCAGGTGGATTATGATAAAACAGTAATTTCCTTGAATTAAAACAACATGGTTCATGATTTTCAGTTTTAAGCCAAATCATGTAGAGGATAAACCATGTAAATGATCATGCTTAATAGACTTTTTCAATCAATGAATAAGGTTTGTTCAAAATCAGTCTTCATATAACACTTTTGCAATATTCATAATGTTATACCTTAATTCATGATACAAAAAGATCAATTTGTCTTGTTTCAAAAATGGTCTCCAAGATTTATTCTTGATTTGCATATTAAATCAATCATTAATAACACATTGATAGCAAACTAGATTAATTGAAAATAGGTTCAGCAGAACTTGATTCAGTCGAACTGTTTGTCGACCGATTTTATCTCGGTCGATGTTTTTCTCGACCGAGAATGTTGCTGTTTGTACATGTTTTGTCAGATTTATTGCAAACTTGAAAATAGTAACCTGCTCGGTCGACTAATTCTCCACCGACAGTGTTCTCGATCGAACAGTGTCTCGACCGAGATTGTTTCTGTACTATTTTTTAGTAATTTGTTTTATAAGTAAAACATAGATTACTTTCAATTCAATTATGTGATTTAAAAAATTAGTTTAGTTGAGATAAAACATATAAACATCAAAGTAATATGTAGATCAAATCTCAATTAATCATATTCAAATCTTTAGGTTTTGAGAACCCAAATTAAGACAAATTTCTAAAGATGTGTCTCTGTAGATTTATATAAGATGTGTATTTTCAAGTTAGAGATTTGAATCAATTTGTTATCTTATTATTTTAAGTTGAGACAGACATGGAGATATACAACTTAGAGTTTTTGGTCATATCTCAACTTAATTATATTCATTTAGTTTGGAGGTTTTGGAACCCATACTAACTCAACATCCTTTTTCTTGTACGGATACGAGAAGGAATAATGTCCAAGACGTAAACAATAATGGCAACATATAGAATCAACTTCATATCTCTTTCTATGATTTTGTTCTAGGTTGTTCTTGGGTACATATGTATATTTGCCTTTAGGCACATATATAGATTGATTTTCTAGCGCCTGTGTCTTTCTCCAACTAGGTTTTTGATAAGATTTTCCTTTAGGATTATAACCTAGTCCTCTCCTTCCAATTTGATGATAAGAATTATTTAAAATTTTATCAAGGGTATCATTGTTATTCAAACTACTAATTTTTTGTTGTAGCTTGACAATCTCATCCATTCTCTTATTGATATCTAGCTTTGCTTGATCTAGATTAGATAATAAGGAATCTCTTTCTTTCACAATAATATCATAATCTATATGTGTACACAAAACAGGTTGTTTTTTAAGATCATTTACTTCAGTTTGCAAGTTTAACTTTTCTAGGGAAATAAGATTGCAATTTGCTTCAACGGATTTCGGTTTAATATCATGATCTTCAATAACCTTTTTAAGATCCTCATTTTTAGATGTGAGAGCAAGAAGTTTAGCTTGTAACTCATCATTTGCCTTATTAGATTTCTTTAATTTCTTCTTGCATTCAATATACTTATTATGTGTCTCTTCAAGACTAGAAATTAACTCTTCTTTAGGTAGATCAAAAAGACTTACCTCTTCTTCTTCTTCCTCATTTATTGTAGAAATTAGGCATTCTTTATGCACTTCTTCCTTCTTTGACTTCCATGGACAGCTAGGTGTAGTGTGCCTTGTTCCTAAGCACCAATTGCAACTTGTTAAAGATTGGTGCATGCTTTTCTTTTGCTTGCAGTTGTAGACACCACCACCCTTCATTCTTCAAGACTCGATTAGATCTCCTTGAAGCCTGCTCTGATACCAATCAAAAAACCACTAGAGGGGGGGTGAATAGGGTTTTATGATTATTTTAATATAATTTAACTCAAACAAGCAACCACAAAAAGATTGGACAAGGGGATAAGGATTTAGAGTGGTTCCAACCTTAGCAAATACTAAGGCAGTCAATCCACTACCCGGTTGCTTACCCAACTGGGATTTTGAAAGTATTTAATTTTATTACCTCGCAAGGATGTTACATAAAATTACAATACTTTCACCAAACCCTTCGGACAACCTTCACCTAGAATTAGTCTCACCAACCTCGAAGCAGCCTTCCTTGAAGTAACCTCAAGCTCCCCTTGAAGTAGCCTTCCTCTTGAAGTCGCTTACCGTTGATACAGCCTTTTTGAAGTAGTCCAAAGTCCACCTTCTCCACCGAGAAGACCCTTCTCCACCTGAGAAGTCAAACCCTCTCCAATCCGCAACCTCCAACCCTAGGAGTAGCAAGGAGAGTACAAAAGATATAAAGGAACAAGAAGGAAAATAGAAATTACAATACTGTTGTAGCGCAAGGCTTGATTTCCTATATCAAGTGTTTTGATCTCCTAACCAATTTATATGAAAGTGTAAGTGTTGTGGGTAGGAGATTCTAGCCTATAGGACACGAAATTAGAACAATGGAAATGTATAGCCAATGTTAGAATTTCTGAATTGCTCACAAGAATGAATTTCCAATGCTAGTATGAATGCTCAAGTGTAGCACAAGTGTATTTTGGGTGTCCTGTGCTTTTCCTATTTATAGGAATGGCCTATGGATGCTTAAGGACGTTCTAGACACTTTCTAGGGGGTTCTTAGTGCTTAACTAGCCGTTAGGTAACCATTAGTTGCTTTAACAATGGCTAGTTAATTAACTATGAAAAGTGCAGACATAACTCTTCTCGGTCGACAAATTGTCGATCGAGAGTCCTTCTCAGTCGAGGATTTGTCGACCGAGGGACGTCCTGGTGCAAGTGTTTACAACGTTCATTTCCAACTCCCAACCACCTTGTCTGCTGGGTCTAACGACTACTTGGGTCAATCTCAGTAGAGGAATTTGTCGACCGAGAGTGTCTCGGTCGAGGAGTTTGTCGACCGAGAATGACCCTATTTCAATGTTTTGAACTAGATACTAAGTGTGTGTATGAGTGTGCAGTTGTGACACTATTGTAGGGTACGACCTATCTAAGTGTTGTGATTGACTAGGGAAGATCTAACGCTTGATTTATATGATGTCTAAGTACTTGTACATTATATATCTTGTACAAGTGTTTACATTTGATTACAATCATGATATTAAGGCATTTTGAAGCATATAGATCTTCCAAAGGGTTGTCATCCACCTTGTTCCTGCAACACTCAAGTAGCACGTTAGATCCACAAGAATGAAATGTTTGTCATCATCAAAAACAAAGGGAAAATAATAATGTCCAATTTAGCCAACATAATATACTTCTTGCTTAGTTGTATCTTTGATCTTGTTGTTATAATGGATATGTTGTAGATGTGCTTTGATCTTGTTGTCCAAACCCTATGTGTAGAGTTTCTTAGGAAAAACCCCTTTCTCTCCTTTTGTCTTGAGAAGTGAGTTTGGCTCTAGTGATATAGGCAACACCCCTCTCACTTGGTTATTGAGAGGTGAGTCTATACTCTAGTTGTTTGGGCAACACTCTTCTCTCACCATGGATTTGAGAGGTGAGCCTTGGTTGAGTGGACCTAGTAGTGGTTGTGACCTTGGCCGATATGGAGATAATTCATCATGTTGCTCGATTGGTGATGGAGGTTGTGCAAAACCCCTCTCTCTTAGTTGTTGAAAGGTGAGCCAATCCTCTTGATCTTTTAGGGTTTTGATGATGGTGATCTTGAGGTTGATGATGACCTTGTCAGGATGAGCTTGGTGCCTTACACGATACACCTTGGAGTAGTGTTACCCGACACACCTCCCTTGGTCTAGGGTTTTGATCTTGGTCGATAAGATGTGTTTGGTTGGCTTTGTGCCCGTTATGGCTATCTTGACCTTGATGATGAGCTTGGGCAATATGCCTTGATCTAGATGATCCTTTGACCCGGTAGTTGTTGCCCCCTTGGCCGATAGAGTGCCTAGTTGATATCTCTGTTTGGAGTCTTAGGTGATACATGTTGGGTTGGGTTCTTGCCCAACATGGGTTGAGTGGTGCCCCTTGTGAAGTACCTTGTGGTGACCGATATGGTGTGTTGGTTTTAGTTGGGCGTCAGGCTTCCTTATTGTGCCCTTGTATCGGTTGTTGATGTGTACCTTGATGGGAATTATGGTGCGGGCTTTGGGCACCACAAGCTTAGCTGATAGGGTGGTGATGGTTGTCCGACACAACACAAACCCTAACCCTAGCTAGTCGTTTGAGCTTTGTCCGATACACATAGTTGTCCGTTACACCTTCACCTTGGGTGCATAATATGCCCCATGGACCCAGCTACACGATACACTTCTTGGTCTTGGTTGCATGATGTAGTCCTTGCATCTGAGCTGAACGTTAGCACCTTTTCTCTCTAGGTGCATGACACATCAGGAAGTGGTTTCCCGATATACCTTGCCTTTGGGTTGGGCGATAGGCCTCTTGTGAGGGTCGTTACCCGGCCAGATATCACCTATAGTAAAGGTTGCACTACCCGTCACACTTCTAGTGAGGGTAGTGAGCATCTTTGGTGAGGGTTATGTCCAACCTGGAAACCCTAGGTAGTAGTTCTTTATCATGTAACCGCATCTTTTGATATATGGATGATAGTTGCAAACCTATGCTATGTTGGATGTCTAAAGATGATTTCGTTTAATATGATAAGATACTTGCCCATGTTTATAAGGTAAAGAGCATAAATGGATGACCATGATTTGATAGCAGTGATGTAATTGATACAGTGTGACACACATAATTATAATCATGACATGTGCATCTACAAATCCTAATGACATGATAATCTATAAGAGCTATGTCTGGTGATTTTAATTTATCTCTCTTGATGTGCTTACTAACCATGCAGGTGTATTAAATGGATTCATTGCTAGGTAAGAGATATGAGATATATGTGCTTTGAATAACACTAAATAATGATAATCCTTGTTGATGAGATAACATGCATCCTAGTATGATGAGGTAGGTTTGAGGACCTGATAAAGGTTGAGTGCCTGGTTGAGGTGTTATCCTCTGGTGATGTGATAAGGGATTGTTATCCCAAGTGATTATGTGAGATGATGATGCCTTGAGAGGCAGTGACTTCCTGTGATGAGGGATTGAGATCCCAAGATGATGTGATAATAACAATATCAATGTAGCTCAATGCTGTTTATGTTTTACAACTTGCTTGCCTCAACAACTCACTTAAAAAATACTAATTAATTACAGTGGAACATATTGTGTAGTATACCCTGGTCATAGATCCATCATCATTAGAATTTGGTGATGGTGAAACAGGTTTATCCTATGGGATTACCTGGAGCGCATATTGTTGAATATGAGGGGTTTTCTCCTAGATGAAAATAGGAGGATTAGAGTACAAATGCGGTTGTAGACTCGGGATATATGGAGCATGGTGAACAGACCCATGGCTTAGGATATGTGATAGAGAATGAATGTGTTCATAGCTCAAGAGCACAGTGATCAGGCCTGTGGCTCAAAAAGTATACTAGCACCTGTGTCAAGGTGAGCTAGAGATATGGGTAGCTTGCGGAGTGACCCTAAGGCTGAGGCCATATAAGCATGAGACTTATGTCCTACTTTGGTTTTCATGCACTGACCACGAGGAGGTGAGGTCATGGAGTCTGACTCTCCCATTGACCTTGTATGGCACCGGTTTTTGGGCTTTGCAGCCAAAGGTTGGATTTGAGCATAGACAACTCACTTCCTCAGGGCATAATAAAACATAATCTAGCCGAATAGTATATACTGCTTAGAGCAAAACACGGAACATTGGTTGATGCCTTGCTTATGTAGATGATCCAGTTATCTCTTCCAGTTATTTGTACAATCTTGATATTTTAGGATAAGTTCTTATAAAGCTTATCTTGTCAATCATGTTTCATAAAGAAATACTTGGCTATATGTCTCCTGGATATCTTGATAAAAAATGATGGTAATAATAGCCTTTCTCAGAATGCTGCTCTTATTATATGACTTTACCAGCTATCTGCTTTATCTGCTTTAGACCTTCTGAAGTTTTATAGTTTCGGCGGGGAGTTATGTTTCTCGCTGGGACTGTGTGTCTTACCCCACTGGTTTATAACCTTTTTAGGTGATCGCACTAGATGTGGTGGTCGCGAGGTTGTGGCTGAGTAGCAAGAAGAAGAGCAGTAGAAGGCAAGAGATGGACATGATGCTGTTTTGGTGGTTTTGTAGTAGAGTCCTAGAGTCATCCATGTACTCTCAGGTCCTTGGAGGTTTTTGATGATGTTTTACGATGTATGGCTGATATAGTTTGTATATCCTGTCGCTGGCCTTACGTGGCCCGTTATGTATGTATAAACAGGTGTTGAACTCATGTGCTGGCAGTAAAGCTGGTTCCGATAAGCTGTGGACATATATCAAGTCTTGTACATGTTTATATAACATGTTTTGTTGCAAGATCTGGATGTAATAAGCTTTCTTTTATATGTTTCCGCAATCGGTTTTAATTAACCTTTGTTTTTGGTAATATGTGGTTTATGGTGTTTTCTGCACATTTTCGTGTGTCACCTTGCTGTCTGTGTGATGGTGGGGTGTCACAATAACAACTTATGAAATCAAAAGCAAAGAGTGGTGCCTAGTCGCACATCATTTCTACCTGAGTAATTTGGATAGTTAGAGAACAACTTCAACCTATAATCTATGAATAGTGTTACCATGATGGCATAGTTCCTTTGTCTCTAATATCTGGAATGAACTCAAGGCATGGAACTATCATCCTCTCAATGTTCAATCCATGTTCCTTGAACTAGAGAAGCCTGTGTAATATTGTAACATCCCTGACCTGGGTTATGGCATAAACCTAGAAGTTTTTCTTAAGTAAGTTATCTATAAACTTGTTTAATATTTTAAAAAGTAATTAAGATGCTTCTTGAGTTTAATTTCAAGTTTGAGCTTATTTGCAAACTATTTGTGCATTATATGATAGTTTGGGTGTAAAATGCAATTTGTAATATGTCACATTGTGAACATGCTTCAAGTGTTTTAGCATCATAAGAGAGAGAATGATGCTAAGGGGTGGCTTTTGGAAAGCCTAAGTTCCAAGTTGAAGCTTGTTTGAATAATGCTTGTGCCTTATGTATCAGTTTTGGTGCAATTTGCAATTTACCCAAAATGTAGGGTTGATATGCAAATTACCACCTCTAGTATGTCCTTACTCTCTCTTAACATCATCTAGAGGAGATAGAAAGAAGGAGACACCAAGTTTGAATCGTGTTTGAGTGATTGCATTCTTGGTGCTGAAAAGATCAAGAAGAGTTGTGTATTTGAAACCCTAATTGAGTTGTATTGGGTTGTATCAAGTTGTAGAGCTTATATGGGAGTGCCTATCAACGAAGGAACCATAGAGAAAGTCCCATATCATTTTTTAAACTCTTGGAAAAGACCATTATGGGTTAAGACCCTCAAGGAGGTGATGGATATCGGTTTACAACTTTCCTTAGAAAAAGTGTATCGGTTTGTGAATAAAGTGATGTTGAGTTGAAATATCTTGCTCAACAAGATAACTAATGGCTGAAATCTTATCCCTACATTATCCTCAAGAGTTTTTCATGTCAAGATAAATATGTTTGCATAAACACGTGTCAACCATGAATGTAGACGTGGCACCTAGTAGTGTAAGGTGATGACACCTCTTATACACTCTCTCCCATGAGCCTCAATTATATATACCACTCCTTCCACCTACTAGTGAATCTTTTCAAACCATTATCACTCTCTTTCTCTTAGATATCATGCACAGAGTTGAGGATCAAGGAGGAGCTCAAACCTTAAGCTTTATGGTGAAGCCATGGTCATCTTCAACCTTGGATAAAGCATGATCTCGGGTTGTGATTCTTTCTTTCTTTTCTTCTCCACCAAGTTCTTAACTATGGTGATTCCTTGCATGTAGAGGAGTTGTGAACGAGTCTTAGATCTGTTATAAGTTCATCTTCAACCTTGGGAATGTGAATATTTGGAGCTTGGAGCTTTGAAGTTGTTCTTGAGGCAGGTTATATAACTTGAACCCAATCATGTTATTATTCACCATCAATCTTGCTATACTTGATGATCTAATTTCAATTTCGTGTTTTCTTGAATAATTGATGAATCAATGAGTCCTAACATTTTCTTGGACATGTTGTCCATGAAATAGGATAGTAACAACAAAGTTCTTGATCTTGAAGATGATGACCTCATCATGGCACAAACCGATATCAGGTAGAAGCACCTCTAACGCGATATGACAAACCCTAAATTATGAACAACCCGATATAAGTGATACAAGTACCCACCTCATGCATGATATAGTGATGAGTTTTCACCTCATGTATGATATGAGTGACACATACACACATCTCATGCACGATATGGTGTCAAGTACACACCTTATGCATGATATGGTGTCAAGTATACACCTCTAACCTGGTATGGTGTTGAAACCCTAGATGGTGATATGAAACCCGATATTCCTTGAAACCCCACACCCCTATCGGTTTTTATACTTGGGTTGGTTGAGACTATTTAGTTGTCTAGCCTATCACTTAACATATGGTGAAGGGGAGGTTGATACCTTGAAGGCTTGAGAAGGTATGAGCATAAGGGTCTAACTCGATATGCCAAACCCTAATTTGAGTAACCCGATATGGTGACACACACATATACACCTTATGCATGATATGGTGATCAAGGATACATCTCTTGGGCGATATAGAAGCACACATACACCTCTTGCCCAATATGATAAGAATACACACACCTCTTACCTGATACGGAAGCATGCACATACCTCTTGGGCGATACGGAAGCAAGAACACACCTCATGCCCGATATGGTGGAAGCACCTCAATTCAATATACTTGATTGAGTAACACATGAAGTGTGTTATGTCAAATGATACATTAAGATGTATAGAGTTTAATGCCTTTTGATAAATGTAGGCCAATGTACCTTGAAAGAAGGATTGATCCAACTTGATTAAGTATGATGTAACCAATATCCTAGAGAGGATGAGAGAGAAACTCATACTTTATGTGATAATGACCTAATGATAAATGATGAGAATGAACAAGTATGATTGAATACTTTTGATATCAATATATGTTCCTAATATATATGGATCTATGAATTAGGGTTTTGATTCTTAATAATATGAATTAGGGTTTTGATTATTGATAATATGAACTTGAAACCCTAATCGGTGAAGAGGGAAACCCTAACCCTAATAATGGGAAGGTTGTAATTCTCTTATGTTGCATGGTAGTGATATGAACTTGATAATTGTTTCTATCGTGATAGACTAACCATGCAGGTAGCATGATATGATGAACATAGCCAGGTATGAGCTATGATGTTTCATATGATACAAATTAAATGGGCCTAGTGAGCCATGTGAAATATTTGTGCAACAAGTATAATGTACACCTAGTCTGAGGACCTAAAGGTAATAGTTACCTGATAAGAGGTAACAATGTTCAGTAATGAACTAAGGGTTTGAATACCCAGATCTAGCAATCATGATGATGATAATGTTAAGGGATGAGAATTCCTAGTAATGTGATAAGGGACTGAGATCCCGAGTGTTATGCATTCAAAGTGTTCCAAAGATTTTGAAAGTAATTGATAAATGTATTACACCTTTCTTTGTTGCATTTGTTATAATTCATTCTTGTAACTTGATTCATTCTAAAAGATATTGTAATACACCTAAGTAATCAAGTGGAACCTTATCATGTAGTTGTCAGGCCATAGATCCATTCAGTGTCAGGATTTGCTGAATGGTGAAATGAGTTTAACTCGGAGTGCATCTTTTTTAATATGTGGGGGTGATGGACGAACATATCCTGATGTCCAGATGGGGATTGATGTGTTATCTCCCAGATGAATGCTAGGGTTGTCATGTGATCGCCCTGATGAAAATGTATTGGGGATTGATGTTATATCTCCCCGAAGAGAGTGCATGTTGCGGTTGTAGCTCTTTAGCGAAAATACTACTATACCCCGACAAGCTAGTTGTAGTTTGACATGTGGTCACTGCCAGTGGTCTCATACTGACATATACGGGTGAGGTCGCGGAAGCTGGCTCTTCCATTGACCTTGTATGGTACCGATGATTTACGTAGCTGTTGTCAGTTGGAGCATGAGCGGTATACCTCATCTCCATTAGGCATAAGTGTGATTGTAAATATGTAATCATCCATGTAGCGTATCTTCTTGAGGATTGAATACGGAAACATTGGTTGATGTTACATTACTTTTATTCCTATTAAATAGATAGATGTTATATGTGTTCGATGATTATTGCTCTATCTTAGATAGATGCATTGATTTTAAAGATGATATTTCTGTGTTCTACTTATAAACAATAATCAATCTTTATTATTAATATAAAAGATCCTATGCTCAGTTTTATACTGTTGATCTATGATAATATCATTGTTGGTGGAGAGTTATATCTCTCTCTAGGATAATCATCTCACCCCGTGGGTTCAACAATTTTTAGGTGAATCCAGACAAGGAGGTAGATATCGTACTATAGAGGGAGGAGAATAGAAGTAGGGACAGTAGTAACAACTCAGGTTGAAAGTGATCTCTATCCAGTCTTGTAGATAGAAGTTCTATGTGTCGGCTCTGTACTCTTAGGTCCTTGGGAGTTAGTACGTAATTGTTTTATTAACGATCTGATATTTTGGCTGGTATGCCTCAAGGTTTTATGTTGCTTTCGTATATGTTTCTGCAAACCAACTAGTATATGGCATCCTCAAGATGAGATGGTACAATGTATGTACAATTTGAACCATGATGTATATATTGCTTTGGTTCTTTCTTTAAGAGTTTCCTGGAAATGAATCTCTATAAAAAATGGTTTTAATTTTTGGTGATTTTCATTAATCTACTACTAATGGTTATTCAGCATAATTAATATGCCTTGTGGCGGCTCGGGGTGCCAGGTAGTCACAAAGTTTTAGTAATAGAGCCTAAGGTTCATTGAGTCTACAGAGACATAGGATTAAGGTTGTTGAGTTTGTTCTAGTATCCTCCAGTTTATCTTATAGTGACTTCTTCTTATATAGGAGAAGAAGTAAAGCTGAAAGATGGCTAGAGCACACGAAGAACATGCTGCTAAGAGCAGTGTTGCTGCACCAGGAGGATGTGCAAGGGAATAGGCTAGAGAGAAATCAGTGCTTGAAAATCCCTAGATTGATCAAGTCATGCTAGAAACCCCATCCTTTCATGCTCTTTTTGGGCAGTTCATGACCATAATGACGCATATGGAAGATCGAATGCCAGCACTAGCACCTAGGGCACCAGTTCCCAATGAAGGACATGGATCTGGTAAGACCTTTAAGCAGTTATGTCGGGTAGGAGCCACTGAATATGCCTATATAGCTGACCCAGCAGATGCGAATTCATGGCTCACTGAACTAGAAAAAGCCATTAGAATCCTTAGCATCCCAAAAACTGAGAAAGTTAGGCATGCTACATACCTTTTAAAAGGAAGCGATGGCCATTGGAAGGCCATTGAAGAAGAGAAAAGACCTGGTGTTGAGATCAAATGGCAGGAATTCTAACATGGGTTTGTCAGTAGATACTTTCCCAATACTTATCTGGATGAGAAAATCTCACAGTTTGAGCAGATTAAAGAAGGACCGATGAAGATTAGTGAGTACGAAGCAAAGTTCATGGAGATTCTATGGTTTTGTCCACACATGGATACTACGGATGAGGAGAGGATTCAACAATTTGAGAAGGGTCTAAACGTTGAGTTAACCACACATGTAGCTGCTCTAGAGAATAGAGAGAGGTTTGCCACCATTGTGGAGTTAGTTAGGCAGATAGAGAGGTCTGTGACTAAGAAACATGGCGATAATAGTAGGAAAGTACCTGCCTAGTTCTAGGGACATAGGTATGGAAATTTCAAGAAATCAAGGTTTCCTGCACCAGTAGCACCACAGAGGTTTAGTGCTTCGATGTAGTGGACATCAAGAAAGGGTAGAGGATATAGTTTTCTGCCAAGTGGAAACCATAGCACGACATCAATGCCAGTGACAGCACCATCTAGGCCACAATGGAAGAACAAAGACTGCTTCAAGTGTGGGCATATAGGTCATCTAATAAAAGATTATCTAGTTAGATACATGGAGGTAACCCAACCACCGAGGCAGAGTCAACAAGTATCTCAGAGGTAGTAGCTCAGTAGTGGCATATGAGGATGTGGACAAGAATCCCAAGAAGGATCATTTGCACCAAACAACAGAGCACATAGTCAGTAATAGGCAACAGTGAGATTCTATGCTATGAATCAGCTGGAGGTAGTAGTCAATCTACGAGTCGTGACAGGTCAGATGAAATTGTTTCATGATGATATGTCTTCATCCTGCTTCGTATCTATTTTGATTGATCTGAGTGCTACACATTCCATTATCACTCAAGAAGTAATTCATGACTGCAATATGACTGTCAGTCGTAGAGAAGATAATATGTTATTAGAAACTCTATTAGTCGAATCTACATTGTTGCAGGAGGTATTCTCCATGTGTTCTTTCTTTTTCAGAACATAGCATTTAGGTGGATCTTATACCACTTGAGATGTACATGTTTGATATAATTCTTGGGATGGATACACTAGAAAAGTATAAGGTTGTCTTGGATTGTGGTTCCAAGCAAGATATGTTCACAGATAGTGATGAGACATAGGTCTTTTAGGGGGATAGAGAGATTCTTCCAACCTATCTAGTGTCAGCAATGGTAGCTGAGAGACTGATGTGAAAAGGATGTGAAGCATTCTTGGTACATATGGTAGACACCAAATTAGAGAGCCCTCATATTTTTGAAGTTCCTATTATTAGGAAATTCGAGAATTTTTTTTCCTGAAGAATTTCTAGATATCCCTCCACCTCGAGAGGTTGATTTTGAGATTAATTTAATTCTAGGTACACAGCCAATA
Source organism: Alisma plantago-aquatica (assembly GCA_963693085.1). NCBI lineage: Eukaryota > Viridiplantae > Streptophyta > Magnoliopsida > Alismatales > Alismataceae > Alisma > Alisma plantago-aquatica. Next base: position 926,093,952 of record OY856411.1, on the reverse strand, counting down.
GCACAAACACCTTATAGGATGGCCCCTAATGAGATGGCAGAACTTAATAAATAGTAACAGGAGTTGCTTGAGAAAGGTTTCATTTGACTGAGTACTTTGCCATGGAGTGATCCAGTTCTTTTTGTTAAAAATAAGGATGGGTCTATGAGATTATGCATAGACTATATATAGCTTAACAAGGTGACTATAAAGAACAAATATCCTTTACCAAGGATAGATGATCTATTTGACCAGTTGTGTGGTGCAACAGTGTTTTCTAAGATAGATCTAAGATCGGGATATCATCAGTTACGTACCAAGGAGGATTACATACCTAAGTCCTCCTTTAGGACAAGGTATGGCCATTATGAGTTTGTAGTTATGTTGTTTGGACTTACTAATGCACCAACAACATTCATGGAGATGATGAATAGAATCTTCTGACCATTCCTTGATCAGTTAATAGTGGTCTTCATAGACAACATCCTGATATACATTATAGATGGTCAACAACATGAACAACACCTTCGTCAATCCTTGACTTTGTTGAGACAACACAAGTTAAATGCTAAGTTCAGCAAGTGTGAATTCAGGTTGTCAAAAGTGTCTTTCCTAGGACATGTTATATCTGCTTCAGGTATTCGTGTTGATCCTAAGAAAGTGGAGTCTATTGTAGAGTAGGAACAACCCTAGACACCAACTGAGATTCATAGTTTCCTAGGTCTGGCAGGAGGTTTATTAAAGACTTTAGTTCTATAGCATTATCCCTAACTAGGTTAATCATAAAGGAGGTTCCTTTTGTATGGAATGACAAGTGTCAACGTTCTTTCCAGTTGTTGAAGGAAAGGTTGACTAGTGCACCTATTTTGGTTTTACCTGAGCAGGGAAAGGGATACATTATTTTCTATGACTCCTCTAAGAATGGTCTAGGATGTGTGCTGATGCAGAGTGATCATGTAGTTTCATTTTCTTCCAGACAACTTAAGAAATATGAGGAGAATTATTCGATGCATGATCTAGAATTAGCTGTAGTGGTCCACATGTTGAATATTTGGAGGCATTATCTTTATGGAGAAACATGTCAAATTTTCACAGACCATAAAAACTTAAAGTGCATCTTCTCACATCATGAGTTGAATATGAGACAATGTCGTTGGATGGAATTAATTAAGGACTATGATTGTATAATTGATTATCATCCAGGATAAGATAATGTAGTACAGATGCACTGAGTAGAAAATCTTCATCTCTAACCATAGATAAAGCACAATTGAATTATTTAATGTGCTTTAATGGGAAATGTTTGTCTCTTTGAGACAAATGAATGTACAGTTAGAAGTATCTTTGTTAGAAGGATTACTAGTCGAGATACATGTGAAACCTACTCTAAATCAACAGATTAAAGAGGCACAATAGGTTGATACTATGATTCAGGAGATCAGGTCAGAGTATGGTAGTGAGAAACGAGACAGTTTCCAAGAGTCAGAGGATGAGGTAGTCTGTTACAATGGTAGGGTGGTAGTACCTGATGCCAATGACTAAAGAAAGATAGTTATGGGGGAAGTTCATTCATCTATGTATGCAATGCATCTAGTGAGTACTAAAATGTATCATAACTTAAAAGATATGTATTGGTGGTCTGCTTTGAAGAAGGATGTAGCTGAGTTTGTTATGCGATGTCCAGTGTGTCAGTAAGTTAAAGTAGAACACCAGAATCCTATAGGAACATTGCAACCCTTACCTATACCGCAGTGGAAATGGGATCACATGACAATGGACTTTGTGGTTGGTCTACCCAGAACAACCAAAAGTCATGATTTCATTTGGGTGATAGTTGATAGGTTTACTAAGACAACACATTTTCTTCATCTTAGAACAACCTGTATTGCTGGAAAACTTGCACAGATCTACATAGATGAGATAGGGCAGTTACACGGAGTTCCAGCTACAATTGTGTCTGATAGAGGTCCCCAGTTTACAAGTTATTTTTGGGAACAACTACATAAACCCTTGGGTACGCAGTTAAAGTTTAGCACATCCTTTCACCCTCAGATAGATGGACAATCTGAAAGGACTATACAGACTTTGGAGGAATTGCTCAGGGAATGTGTTCTTCAGTTTATAGGAAGTTGAGACTTACACTTGAGCTTAATAGGGTTTGCCTACAACAATAGTTATCAAAAAAGTATTGATATGGAACCATATGAAGCATTATATGGTAGACATTGTAGATCTCTGTTATGCTAGTATGAGACAGGAGAATACCAAATTTTAGGTCCTGAATTAGTACAAAAGACAACTAAAAAGATTAAAGTAATACAACAATAGTTGAAGGCTACACAGGATAGACAGAAGTCATATGCCGATAAATGTTGTAGACCTTTAGAATTCTAAGTTGGAGACAGAGTGTATCTCAAGGTCTCTCCTTGGAAAGGTGTTCTCAGATTTGAGAAGAAGGGTAAGTTAGCTCCTAGATTTATGGGACCTTACCCAGTAACAACACGAATTGGAAAAGTAGCCTATAGGTTGGAATTGCCACCTGAGCTACATAGACTACATCATGTTCTAGTGAAGATATTGCTCAATAAATAAGAGATGCATGTCTCTATTGGTTCAATAACCAAAGACCAAGACCATTTTGGAATCTAGAAGTGCATTTCTCATTTATGTGCATTAGATGGAAATCCTATAGGTATATATTGTTTGAATCATCAAGTCATTTATTATATGTGTCATACACATATGTCTCTATAACTATCAAGTATAGTTTATGAGACAAGGGGCATTGCCATAAAAGATCATATCTTATAAAATGAAACATAATGCCCTTATCATACAAGACATATGATGTTTTTCATTAATGGCACGTACATAATAGCAATTCACTAATTCTATCATGTTCCCTTCATTGACAACTCTCAACTATAGTGGTAGAAACCTTTGCTCTACATCGTTCGAGCTTATTTCTTCTCAGGTTTTGAAGTGGAGATCTTTGTTTCTATCTTCTTCCTGAGATCCTCTATGAAGAGGATAAATACATTTCCAATGTCCAGACAAGTGACAATGGTGGCACTTTATCCTTTAAGTGAAAAGTGTAGATTCCTCTTACATTTACCCTTCTCCATATATTGAGTGTAGAAGAATTGGACTTTATCTTAGCCTCAGAACACTTCTTGGCCTTGGCAGTGCCCTAGGACTCACTTCCACTGATCATCATCATGGATTTGTTTATTTTCTTCCTTGATTTGGCATCAACATATCAAGCATTAGATAAGTTGACTACATGAGTTATGCAATGTTTGTATAATCATATTCATGGTCAACTCTTGACCTAAGATAATTCCCAGTCATTCCATATGTCCAATCATATTGAGCATATGGAGTTCAACTGGAACTCCCTTTTTCAGTTTGCACTCATATTATACCTTGTTTTCTTTATATGATTCTTAAGATGTGTTACCATCTTGAGAAGGTCCATGTATTCATGTTGTTCATGCAACTCAAAATTCATACAACATAGCATTAGGTATTCAAATATATATGGCATCATTGTCATGCTTCCATTAAGCATTGGGTCTATCAAGGACATATAGCTTTCTCTCATCGATGAGAACATTTCTCAAAGTCCTAAACCATATACAAAAGTAAATCCCATTTGGTTTGTCCTATTTGAGGACTAATCACAACTATACCGTATTCGTGTTTTTCTAAAAAAGTGTATTGCAACTTTTCAAAACATTTTTGAGTTGATAAATTTGATGATATTAATTAGGTTTTTAATTAACTATCGCTCCCACTATTTTGTTCAAATTGATAACCCTCATGTATCAATTCAGAATATTGTAGCATATAATATTCTAGTGGGCCAAGATCCTAATTTCATTAAAATAATGAGCTAGCTAGGGTTGTCACCCACAACTTGATTCTATCAGGTAGGCAACTTTTTCCAATTACATCACATGCAACTCTTGATAGATGATAAGCACAACTCTTTGTCATTGATCATATGTATGCCTCTAGGTGCTTAATCCAATTAAGATCACCTAGTTAAGCATGACCCATAAGCCAACATGATAAATATGCACCCTATGGGGGAAGACCCACATATCTACCATCACACATCCACGAGATAGATGGTACACCATGCTAGGGCATGCCCACGCTTAGTCAACCAAGCTTATCATGTGTTCTTCTTATGGAAAGCATCTAAGACTTAATATTTTAATTGAGAGATTTTATATATAAATACATATACATATCCAATCACCACATACTATAGTAAGTATCATACACATTCTATAACCACAACATGAACATGCAATCAAAATTATACAAGTGATGATTATGGACAGTCTAATGCAATTCCTTAGAGCCATAAGGAATTGCTACCACTTAAGGTTCACATCACATGCAACATGTTATTGATGAAGATCCATGCTGGATCCAATTTGGGTTGATCAATTGAATGCTTGATCCAGTCGGCTCGCCTCTTATTTGCTCGGTTGGGTTCATGAAATGGTCGTCTGGTCTCCTCTAGTCGGTCAGTTGGGTCGCCAATCAATCGGTTCACCTCATGTCATCTGGCCTCCCCGATCCTCCAAACAATTAGTTTGTCCAGTGCAGAATAGTTTCTCACGACAATGAATAAATTAAAACTATCAAATTTATTTACATTGTAAAAGGGAAACCTCGAGTAACATTTAAGGGAAAATAGGAAGAAGAGAATTAATTTACATTTGGAAAGGAGAGAGGGGATCGGTATGCAGATCGATTAACAATAGGAATAAACCACAACCATGCACACACAGATCTAGGATTTTGTCCATAACCACGCTACCATATACCATCAAAACATTTTATGGTGACGCGTATGGATTGCATGTTATATATATATATATATATATATATATATATATATATATAATGTTATGATCGTATGTAGTATTTAGTTGGATATGCACATTAAACATTTTAATATTCACATCGTATAAAATAATAAATGAAAAACTAAATCCGGTCACATCGATTTAGATCCCAGATACACCGTACATTGACGGGGCTCTGATACTATTGTTGAGAAATCAGGTACAAAGCAGAATCTCATCAACAACAATGTGTCTAGGAAGGAAGGGTTGCAAGGTTATACTTGGTCTTGGAGAAAGTCCAATGACATCACCCTACAATTACAATCTTGTATGGTGCATGTGCAGCTCCTGGTCTTCACCACGGATGGCAAACTCGAACAACTCCTACATCATCTCATGTGGACTCTCCACGGACTGTAGGTTGACTTCATCCTCCTAGAAACAACCAAAGGACTCCTACCTCTAGAGTAGTCCTTGCAGACCAATAGAAACTCCATGTTGCACTGCCAGAGCCAATCGGAAGGAGTTGTCCCCTTCTATCAGTGTACTAGTCACCGACATACTCTCCCACAACAACTAATCTCAGTTTCTTCTCCCTTGATATCCCTCCCTAGCCAGGTCGGACATGCTTGGGCTCTCATAGTTACCACAACTAGATAGTAAAACAATTATCAGGGCCACTGAACCCAATTGTGTGTGTTGTGAAGCCCCCATTACCCCTCTATTTATAGTAGAGGGCAGGGTCAGGGTTCCTAGTTGATGTGTGAGTAGAAGGGTCTAGAAACATGATTGTTCTGGAATTGGTGTACCGTGAGACAATCGTATCATAGTGTGAAATGTTAGTCTTGTGTGTGAGATGGTCATTTCACAATGTGAAATGGTCGTCTCGTGCTTCTGTAGTTTCTTATTTGCACAAAGAGTTGGCAATTTGCTTCTAATCAATGTTAAACTTCGGTTTTTCTTACACAACAAGTATTATGCAATCCAAACAAATTTGGGAAAGTTATTAGAACCCTCCCTGGCTTAACTGAGTGGCCTCACACATGCAAGACGGTTATCTCACTCACCCAGATGGTCGTCTGTTGAGAAAAGCCTAGCCAATCGGTTCATCAGTATGAACTGGTTGGTTCACCTTAGTTTGGGCAGCCAACTTTGTTTCAACTAGCCTAACAAACCAGATGCCCGTCTCAACACTTGAGACAGCCGTTTGGCAGTGCAGTCAGTTGTTGGTATTTGAATTGAATACCTAAACACTTTAGTAATCAATTCCAATCAATATGACACTCCAATCAGTAAATCCAACACTTTAACTTAATGCATTCTGAGTCCAGTCAAATGAGCTATCATTTAATTGAATACCTAAATAACTTTAGTATTCAATCTAAACATCATTCATGAATATACTCCTTTAATCCAAGTGTATCCTATGCATGTGACCCTATAGGTCCATCATTACGTTGGTAGTAAATGTCCATAACAACTTATGACATCACAAGCAAAGAGTGGTGCCTAGTTGCACATCATTTCTACCAAAGTAATTCAGAAAGTTTGAGAACAACTTCAACCTATAATCTATGAATAGTTTTACTGTGATCGTATAGTTCCTTTGTCTCTTATATCTAAATTTAACTTGAGGCATGGAATCATTATCCTCTCAACATTAAATCCATGTTCATTGAACTAGAGCAGACTATCTGAGATGCATGTTAGTTCACATATCATATATTGAATCACATGGGTATGACCATACACTCTTAGTCTCACTTATCAAGGGGCCCTAGATATCAATCTCCAATAGGAGGGACAAATTTTGTCTCTATCACTCACAATCAATCCCCATGTGTCAAAGTCACCCAATCATCATTGTTATAACAACTAAAGTTTCAGGACTGCGTTTGTAAAGAGGTGAGATCACCTCCTTGCTAAAATTTTAAGGAAATATAAAACATCCATCTCTTTAGGAAGACAAGAGATATTAAGGGATGAATGTATAATATTCCAAGTAAATAAGAATGCACTAGATACATATAAAATGTCAATAGTAGTAGAAAAACAATGAACCTAAAGTTACTACATGGCTTTCATCATAGTTCACTACATAAGTTTTTCAGAAGAAAAATATAAGTAAACTAGGGATCTAGCTTAAGCAACATACACATTCTTTAGAAGAAAAAAAACTTGGGATCTACTCCTTGTGTCAATTTCTTTGGACTTAGTCTTCACCTCTCTCAGCACCTGGGTGGTTGGGAAAAACACCCAATAAAAGGGAAAGGAAAACAAAGTATGTGTCAACAAATATGAATAGGATATGTAGGTAAAGAAAACATGTAAATAAAGGCTAGTTTTCTTCATAAGATGAAGATTTCTAGATTATGAGGCTATTTTTAAATAGATGTTTTCCATAAACCAAATATAATAAAAGGGTCGCATGCATGATAATTATGACTACCTTAACTAAGTAGGGTTGAGGCACCTACCAGACCTCAACCTATAGGTGAGGGGAGAATTAGTACATTCTCAGTCACCTACACATATTTTTATGGGGGAAAATAAGACATTCCCCAGGGCAAATTAATGCATTCCCTATCTATGGGCGGTTGTACATAAGTACCACTACTATAGCTAAATAGTCCATAAAATCAACATGCTAGAAAAGAAATCATGGCAAGTAAAATCATCATATCAATTAGAACATGGCAGTGGGGTACACAACCCAATTAAAAGAGAAACAATACTGATTTAGAGGCATATATAACAAAGGATTCAAGAATAGAAGATTTGGGGTTCATTTAAGTCTGATTAGGGAAATATAGGGTTTGGTTGCAATTATCCCAATATAGGGTGTAAGGAATGCACATACCTCTCATACTGATACCAATTACTAGCTTTCACCACTTTAATTGAGTCCAAGTAATGTACTAACATGTATTAGAGTACATAATGCACATTAATGTATAGAAACCCTAATTTTAGAAATTTTTAGCAAATCTTGGATTTAGATTCTGAGAATATCACTAATGAACTTATTAGGTTCTCCTGATCAAGAAAAAATATTTTTATGTTAATTTTGGAGTTATGATGATTAAGATGTATTTTTTACGGATTTTATGCATTAAATTCATTTTCCAAAAATCACCCTTCTTTAAACCTTGAAATCAGACCTCGAAAGAATTTCTATTAGATAGAGATTAATTTTTTGATTCCAAAACATATTTAGTTGTCAAATTTAGATAAGAAGATTAAAAGATATGAATTTTCAATTTGAACTAATCAGGAAATGACAAGTCAGAAATCTTTGAGAGAGAGGAAGAGGGAGAGAGGGAGGGACAAAACACCATTTGACCTAAGATCAGGTTTGAAGTTACATAGTTGAGCAAACTAGAACTTCTAGAGAAGGTAAAACAACAAGAAACCAAAACCCTAGAAGAACATGGTAAATAGAGATGGAGATCATCAATTTTAAACATAGAAGTGTGAGTTTTAAGAATGTAGTAAGAAATATATGATAAGGGGTTTATAAAACTTGCTATGGGGATGTTGACAAGTTCAAGAAGAAAGATTCCCAAACTAGAGAGGTTGGTTTCTCCAACAAAGTTCCTATCTCGAGCAAGAAGTACCTTCTCCACTTTATAGGTGAAAAACCCTAGCAAAAGAACATGGAGATGAGGTGTTTAACGGCTCTAGGTGGGGTTTCACCATGGAAGGCCATGGTTTTGACCAGGAAGAAGGTGGGAGGAAGACTAACAACATGCAAATACTGAAGCAAAGGAGGAAGCTTACTATTTTTAGTTAAAATAACCATGAAGGGCCTTTAGAAACCCTATAAATAGAGCAAATTTGAACCCTAGGAGCCTTCTTCACCAAGGTAAGCACTCTCTTTTAACTTGGGACAACACCTTCATGGCCAAATAGAGTAGGAATGATGATATAAGCTGGGGGAAAGAGAAGGAGATCAAGATTTTTTGAATTGAGAGGTGGGAAGGGATAGAAATGGCTTTATATAGAAGGGGACAAGCATGAGGTGTCTACAAGACTTAGCATGCGTCCTTAGCCTAGGGCTTCATGGTCATGCAAGAGGACAGCTCATAGAGAGTTCCTGTATATAAATTGTCGGTCCTAAAAGCCCATGGAAACTTCTAGGCCATCCCCACGTCCTCCAATCAAAGAAATAATCCCATTGGTTCATAGCTTTTAAAGATAAGCTCATTTATAAAGAGGGTAATCCCTAAAATGCCCTTAGAGAGAAACACCTTCAAACCAAGGTGCAACTAGGTGACCCGTGGTTCAAAATCTTGAGAATGATTAGGGAATATCCAAGTATTATAATTCATGTGATAATTTCTAAAGAAAACCTCCCAATTGAGTAAATTGCATAAAAGTCCAGAATGTTCCTAAAATTGCTTAATGTGCACTAACAACATTCAAATTGAACCAATTTTGAAACTTATGCTCATTTTATGATTTCAAAACACATAAAAAAGTTATATTAAGGTTTAGAACACTTAACTAAGGTCCTTAAATACACGTTCACTTAGGTATTTGTGCATAAACCCTTTTATTGGTACAAATAGTGAATAAATGTTCACCAAACCACTTTAAATTTCACTAATTAAACATGAACGACATAAATGACAAAAATGAAAGGGAAATTTGGGAAAAGGGTTACATGGTGATTACATCTAATATTGTGTATGTTATATCACTTCACCCCTTCAAAAGGATTTCGTCCTCGAAATCTCAAGAAAAAAGAAAAGGGTAAGTACGTAACATTTCATTTCTCAACTCCCAAGTGGTTTCTTCTAGACCAAGATGTTTCCACAAAACTTTTACCAGATCAATCTCTTTGTTCTTCAACTACTTTATGTGGGAGTCAAGGATCTTCATAGGTAGCTCTTCATAGGTCAGATTCTCATGTATCTCCAAAAGATAAATAGTAAGAACATGAGAAGAGTCCTTCACATACTTCTTCAACATAGAGATATGGAACACATTATGAATCTTATCATAGGATAGAGGTAAAGCTAATGTAAAGAGGTGAGATAACCTCCTTACTAAAATTTAAAGGAAATACAAAACGTCCACTTTTTCCCAAGAAAAATAGACAATGTGGAATGCATGTATATTAATCCAAGTAAATAAGCATGATTCAGATAGATATGAAATGTCAATAGCAGCGGAAAGAAACTAAGTTATTACATTGCTTTTTAACCTCTTGTTTACTACATGAGTTTCTTTGAAAAGGAAAAGGATAGAAAGAAACTGTAGGATCTAGCAATAAGAAACCTAGTCATGCTTGATAGCAAAACTCGAATCTACTACTCCTAAACTTGGTCACCTTGGGTATGTGTCAGAGAGAATGAAAAAGGATAAAAGATAAGAAAACTATAAGGAAATAAGGTTAAGATTTCATCATAAGATGAAAATAGTCAAAAGTATGAGGCCTAAATAAATAGATGTTTGCCATAACAAAAATAGTAAAAAGGTTGCATGCATGATTAATATTGACTACCTAAACTATGTTGACTTGAGGTACCTACCTAACCTCAACCAATAGGTGAGGGAGAGTAACACATTCCAATCACCTACACATATTCTATATTGGGGAGAGTAACACATTCCCCAGGGTGAATTTACAAATGCCATATCTATGGGTGGTTGTTAAAAAAAAGTACCACTACACTATTTCAATAGTCTAATAAAATCAATATACTAAGAACTATGGCAAGTCAAGGCATCAAGTAAATATAAACATGGAAGTGGGGTACAAGACCCAAGAAATAAACATTAAAACAAATTTAAGGCAAATATAGCTAAGGAATTATCAAAAGGAAATTGGGGTTTTATAGAAGCCTCATTAGGGAAACTAGGTTAAGGTTACAAATTTTCCCAACTTAGGTGTAAGGAAAACACATACCTTTTCTTATGAGATCCAATTACTTCTTCTTCACTACTTTAGTTGATTCCAAAGCTTATTTTCCTATTTTCCAATGTTTAAACATGAATTAGGGTTTACTCATGTATAAAGGCAAGGAAACCCTAACTTTTGGACTTTTCAAAAAAAACCTCGATTTTGACTCTATAACTATCATCATTAACTTAGTTTGGTTTTTCTGATTAAGAAAACATATAATATTGTATATTTTGGAATTATGAATATTTAGGTGTATTTTTGGTGATTTTTAGTTATATAATTCATTTTCTAAAAATCACTTTCTATAAAACTCAAAATCATCCTTTAGAATTATTTTTATTAGAAAGATAAAAAAATTCTGAGTTTAGAACATATTTTATTTTTAATCTTGGACATAGGAATAATTAGTTATATATTTATGAAAATCAACCAACATGAACATGCCACATAGGCAAAGCGATCACAAAGAAACCAAAGCAAAAGAAGAGAGTGGACCTACCTCATTGACTTGGCCGAATTAGAGCTGGCCAAGTCAGGAGTCAAAGGTGTGGCTTTGACTCGCCCCAAATTAAAACAAATCCGGTGAAAAGATGATACTGCGCTTACATGGAAAACAATGGAAAAAGTGAACGAGAAGGACAGAAAAAAAACATGAACATAGGGGATTCATCCCCTTCATTGCACCACACCATGGTCGACAAGTAGTAGCTTGTGATTTGGGAAAAATCACATGAGTTGATCAAACTCAAAAACAAGCACACAGGAAGAACAAGTAGATTATCACGAACCTGATGAGCCAGTCAATTGGGACTGAGATGCCAAGGATCTTGAGCACGACCCCCCGCAAGGCTCTGGACCAAAGTCAAACACTGGAACATGTGGATGTGAGCAAATGAACAATTGAAGCCAGAGAAAGTTTGAGCAAAAGGCAACGAAGACCGAGGGGGAATATATATAGGTGCGGGATCATAAAGTCAAAGATAGCTAGGTCACTCAAAAACCTTGGAGAACAAGAATTGGCTGTTTCCCAATTTCTTAACAAAACATGGAAAATAGGGGGTCAGACGATGCCGATTTGTTTCTAGAATATTTTGGAAAAGATTTCGTGAAATTTATTCAGAAACAATCGAGAAATCATCGAATTAAAACCTTACCAAACAAGTTCCTGTTTCCCAATCAGTGCGAGCTAGATAATGATGCGCGAGCCATTGGAGCATGGATCCAATGGTCAAAATCACATGGGTCAAAGGTCAGTGTATGACACATATATTAAATACCCAATCATATTAGTATATAGTGTATTTGTGCATTAATTACCTTTTTCTCTCTCCTCATTTGAAATGGCAAACATGTTCCAAATTAAATGAAAATTGACATCAAGCCTATTTTTCATATGAGGAATCCAAATATGCAATTAGTTTTTCCTTTTGTGAACTTTTAATATATTAAATAAATCAAATCATATTTTCTCTTTCCTAATGCATTCATGGTTATAAGATTCTCCAAAATTAATGAAACTTCACCCACAAGTCACATTAAGTGCCTTGGATATGAATTTGCCATCAACTTTACATGTTGGAGTTGTTTCTATATTTATTTAATATTTTTAAGGTTCTACACACTTTCTCTCTCCTAATTCACATGTATATTAAATATTATCCAAATTACATGAAAATTCACCCAAAGGCTATTTTTAATGTGTAGATTATGAATCCAATATTCTTTCCCACTTTTGGAGTCATTTAATATTTTATTTCATATTATTGAGGGAAACTCACATTATCTTTTCCAAATTAATTGATATAGTTAATACTATCTAAAAATTATGAAAATCGGCCTCCTAGACAAACAAAACCAAGAGAAATGAATCTCAACTTATCTTTAACCAATTAGTATTCCTTTAATGAGTTTTAGTCCATTAACCATTATTTCTAATATTTAGCATATTAAATAATTCCATATCACATTAACATTTTTAAAGCATTATTATCATTCCTTTTTCTCTTCCTTGCTCCTTAAGGCTAAGGAATGATCTAGAACAAATTATTTTATCATTATCTCACATATGTGGTAAATTTTCATATCAAACCCTTATTAAAGCATTCGCTGAGGTATATGTGCATAAACCCATGAGTTGGCAATAATAATGAACAAATGTTCACCAAACCACTATTATTTCCACAAATTGAACATAAAGGCCAAAGAGGATAGAAAAGGAAGGAAAAGCATGGGACAGGGTCAAAAAGATAATATATCCAAGGTTTAGTATATTACAGCTAAGAGGTATGCATAGTCTCCAACCTTATCTAAGATTTAAAATGCTCCAACATAGTGGGGACTCAACTTGCCTTTAACTTTAGATCTAGCAATAGAACAGATAGGCTTGATCTTTAGAAATGCATAGTCACCCACTAGGAAGCTAACATCAGACCTTTTTTTGTTAGCATACATCTTCTGTTGATCTTGAGAAACTTTCATGTGTTTCTTTATCAATTGTACCTTCTCTATTATCATCTGCATGTCATCGGTCTTCACTAGAGAACATTCACTGACATCATCCCAATGCAAAGGTCAACGACATGGTCTACCATAGAGAGCTTCAAAAGGTGGCATACCAATACTTTCTTGGTAGCTATTGTTGTAAGTAAACTCAGCTAATGGAAAATATTGATCCCATGTACCACCCTGATCCATCACATAAGCACAAAGAAAGTCCTCTAGAATCTGAACTGTTCTCTTAGATTGATCATAAGTTTATGGGTGATAAGCAATACTGAAATGCAAGTCACTACCCATTTCCTCCTGAATCTGACCCCATAAATGAGAAGTAAATTTTGGGTCATGATCAGAAACTATCATCTCAAGTACTCCATGTAGGCGAATGGTCCACTCAACATACAACTGAGCCATATCTGCAACTTTGCAATTGGTTTTCAAAGGTAAGAAGTGATCATACTTTGTAAGCCGATCAATCACCACCCAAACAGCGTCATACCCTTTCTTAGACTTAGAGAAACTAGTGAAAAATTCATAGTAATCTTCTCCCATTTCCATTCCAGAATTTCAAGCGGGTGAAGCAGACCACCAGGTCATTGATGTTCTATCTCGACTTGCTAACAAGTCAAGCACTTCACAACAAACAAAGCTATACCATTCTTCATGTTCCTCCACCAGAAGCTTCACTGAAGGTCCTTGTACATTTTTGTTGTGACAGTGTGAATAGTATACTTAGACCAATGTGCTTCACTCAGAACTTTCTACCTCAGGTCACCAACATCTGGAACCCACAACCTATGTTGAAAATGGACAGCACCGTCCACTCCAATAGAGAACTCAGATTGCAAATTCTCAGCTAAGGTGTTTGTAAAGACCCAATCTTTATGATCAAATATTTATAAAATAATATCAAGAACTATAAACAATCTTTATTACAATCATGCTTTTACATCAGAGTGCGGAAGCTTAATAAAAATATACCTAAGTCCTATCTAGTCTTCAATCCACAGAGGACATCTCTTGCATGTCTCTTCTACAACTTCTTCAAGCCACCTGGCCTTGAATTCCCAAAGGGAATGAAACCTCACATGGACCCCATTGAAGGGAAATAAAGGTCAGCAAAGCTGGTACTAAATCCAATCATTGAGCTATTAAAAACATAGGTACAAAACATGATTCAGGTTTAAGATGAATTCTAGGAGGGGACTATTTGGTGGACTTACTTTAACCAAAAGAGAATAACATGTATCAATGGTTCCCATATATAGAATTCAAGATGTTATTGACACGATTAACAATTCTACAAAAATTGTCCAAGTTCAAGAGATCAAAATATTCAACACGATATTGACAATGTTAACAATTATACAAAATTTTCCAAGTTTAATATATCAAAATCTTCAAGATTATTTGCAACAAAAATGATCAAATTAAATATTAGGATTAAGCACTGTCATATCATTTCTTATCAATGAGTACAATTCCATGTGTTCAATCATCTATGAGAGAATGACACAGTAACCTGCTATTTCAACTAGTATAGTGGGGGACCACTAATCCATTACAACCTGTGCAACTGGCGGCGGGACATACCCAACCTCTAGGAGCCAAAGCTCTAAAGGGTCAAAGCCCAAAGGGACCATGTCCAGGGAGTCAAAACTCCAATAATTCAATTCTAGTGCTTATCATAATATTTATGAATGTTTAACAATAATGAATATAAAGTGTTGAACTTTCAAAGAGGCAGAAATGGCTTATGAATTCACCAAAAAAAAATATACATGGAATTTCAAGAGGGAAGCCAAATAACTCAATAATTAAATAGATAATCTAGTACCTCAATTATCCAAGTCTCCATAGGTTGCACAATCACCAAGAATGGATCCAAGAGTGAGAAATCTACAAAGTATGGTAATGGTGTCATCACTTGGCTTGGAATCAACTACTTGTTGAATATTTTCTATTAGGGTTTTCTTTATTATTATTTCATGGTTCTCCCATTAGTTTCTTTCTAAATTTATAATTGGATTTCACATCTATAATAAACGTCACATGTTTATGTATGTAACTATAATATTGATAAGTGCCACATTATTTTCCAAGATTTCATCCTAATCTCATTCAATGGTTTCTAATTGTAATAAGCCAACATATAATCTATTATATATTTATTACTATCCATGTGAGTATTTAATTTATGTCTACCTTTAGATTATTATATGTTGTCATGCATATATTCTTACAAGATTATAAACATAGTAATTTAGAATGGACTAATATGTAGGTCGACTAAATGGTATGTATACATATATATACTTGTATTTCTCGATTAAGATACAACATATGATTTCATATTAATCAACTTATTCTTTTAACCATAGGGTTTCTTGATCTACATGCTTTCTCCAAAGACTATATTCAATTATGACTATTCAAGTTCTCTCTAAAATTCTATTCATCAATATGAATCTAAGTATTCCAGAGTCACTCATACATATAGTTCATAATACATTTTCCTCAAATTAGGTCTCAATTAGATACCTATATCCAAGTATGTACTGAGATTATAATTTGAAATATGGAGTCATTTATAATCAAATCCACAAACGTATATTCCTTATTCATTGTCTTTGTCTAGGATCCATTTTGACAATGTTTTGAGTAAAGTTCCTCATATCATCAATGTAGATTAAAATGTTTCCTTATTCTATGTTGTGCTTTCCAAGATATCCCCAGTGTATACATATTTCTAGGACCTTAGTCTTAAGAGTACCCCGTAATGTGATAAATGACACTTATTAGTTTTATTTGTAGGCTATATATCTATATCTATTTACATCATCTAGATTCATAATGGAGGCTTAATCATTATTCAACTACTGAAATGATTCACCACTTTGTATCCACTAAAACCCTTTTATATATATGCATATACTATTCAAATCAATATGTATGTGTGTACACGTTAACTATAATGGGTTGACTATTAGTATGGTCAAGTTTCACATCCTAAGAATTCATATTATTATCTAATCTAATGTTTAGCATTAGGAATGTATAGCTGCAGAATTTTTGATTTCCTATTTACTATATTAGTACAAAATCTATATGGTTGTACATCTCTATGCATATCATAGGTTAGGTAAATGAATCTGAAACCTAAATAGCTTATTTTTACTATCAATAATATTGTATTAATAATATTTTAAGTATAAGTGTCATCTCTATTTCTTGTTCTACGATATGAAATAGTGTAGCTATGCATACTGAATTTCCAAAATTTTCTCCCTTTAACTAATACACATCAAAATGATACATATAGTTGGATATGTGTGTTAATATGAATATGTTATATCTCCTACACATTCATATTCTTAGTTACTTAATGTATTGTCCCTTACTGATATGTTGTATTCCCTACACACTACTTAATGTATTGTCCCTTACTGATTTCTAAAATTCCAGATTTGTACAAGAAATGATGAACCTACTAACCTGCTGTACATGCATGTTATGCATTATCTCTTAGCTTCGGATCTGCGAGGAGAGGTTGATCAAGGCATGCCATTATGTTCTACAGATCCTTCAGTCTTCTGTATGCTCGATGGTTCATCTTGGAGTTAACAACAAGTTGCAGGTTAGATGATGTGGGAGGATGATGGTGACGGATTCTGGTGAGGCTCCATTGATCATGGTTTGGAATAGTTGCAGGTCAGCGGTGAAGAGGATGAGACACGATGGAGCTGATGTTTGTAGAAGGTGAGAGTGCAGGTTCAGTTGCATATGGATGTCGTGATCATGCACCATGTTGACGGTGTTGTGGATCTTTGAAGGAGTCAATCATTGTTGTAGCGGATCGGCGGCCATCAGCAGTCTGTTTGCTGGTGAGGCGTCATGGTGGCTGCAGGCCGCTTGAGGTCGGGGCAAAGACACCCAGGTCTGAGTTGTAGGCCACCGATTGGTATCATGATGGAGGAGGAGGCTATGGCTAGGCTGGTGGGGGTTGGGATATGGTCTGTAAGTGGTGATGTCAAGTCTACAGTCCGCCGGTGGTGATGATGCCAACGATTGCAAGTCGCCGTAGTGATGGATGGCGTTGTAGGTTGCCATGATGGCAGATGGGTTCAGACTGACGATGGTGATGAGGAGGAGATGGGGTGTTAGGGTGATGTAGATGAGCCTGATGCACGACGACGCTGGTGATTATGGGGGCACTACACTAGGGGAACGAAGGCAGGTTGCCATTAGGATTTCTGGGTAGTCGGAGGTATGTTGGTCTACTGCTGGTGAGGGAATCCACGAAGAGTTTATATGGAGAGCTTGCTGATGAGGAGGGGCAAGGAAGAATTGAAATGGAGGACGGGTTTTTGAATGTGGGTAACGGCATAGCCATTTTCTGATCTGCAAAGCCACATCATAGCGGCGCCCAACCTCCTAGGGTTTAGACCATTTTGCAACGTTACTATGAAGAGGGAGATCAGAGAGGAAGAGGAGAGGGAATGCATGGTTCCTTTAGGGTGGCCATTTCCACGTGCATGGAGCAAGCATCGGAAATTTATAGGGGAAACTCGAGGGTTTGTGGGAGATGGGTGATGTTGGGGCATTACCTCATTTACTAAGAAACAAAACTAATAAAACTAGTCAATTTCTTAATTACTATTCCATGTATAACTCCAAAACAACAAGGTTGATTGCAATGAGTATTTAACTATGGATTTACCTTCTATTTGACTAAGTCTTAAAGACAATTGGGCCATCAATTTATGAATGTAGCATATCTTACTCAATTTATCCCAAGATTGATTGAAAAATCTATTTCGCTTTATATGATTAATATTTCCCATTGTTTCCAAATAAAGAGTGGTCAAATTGAGAGTAACGAATGGGTTCAATGTCTAAGCAAAGAATTTAGGAATTATAATATCAAATTGGACTATATGATACCAAAGTATGATAATTGATATTTAACTTAGGGACTTCATGGAGATATTTTATCAAATGAGGGAAATAGATTCATTTTGACAAAAGGACTTGAATTGGATACTAAACTTTATCAAAGACCATGACAATGATTTAAAATGAAATTCAACTTTATAAATAAGTTCAAGTTTTGGGTAAAATAGTTCAATATAGATGTAGTAGCCAAAACTGAGTATGTTACAGTGTTACAACCCCAATATTTGGGCTTGAGTGGTTTGAAATGCAATTTCTCCCATAAATATATGATTATGGAAATTGTATGATTTATGTGTATTGAATGGATTTCCTTTGCAATATTTATTTTCTGCATGTGATTTCATGGATCATAATATGTTAATGAGTCCAATATGTTAAAAGAAAAAGAAGAAATCAAATATTGCATTATTAAGAAGGAAATTTGAGATAATGATGAAAATATAAGAAATGTGGAAAGATGTATGATTGATCATCATGGATGAGATTTTGAGTCCACATGGTTTCTAATGGTAAAAGGAATCCAAATAAAGGAAAATAAAAGAATAGGAGAGAGGAAATATGCATAAAATATGCCTTAATAAGTGATAATTTTCATAAGAAGAAAAGTCCCTCATGCTTTTGAATTTGAGTCCCAATCTAGTCACCCAAGTAGTTTAAGTCATAAAGGACTTTCCCCTAAAATTTGGGATTAAAAGGATAAACATATTTGGAGATATGGATTTTGTAAGATCCCTAAAGTGTGTCTACTGCAAAAGGATAGTATTAAATGTCACAATTTTCCCATTTCTAATAGGATTTCTTTTTCTTGGGCATGCGCATTGAAGGTTGTTCGTTCAAAAGATTAACAGACGACAAGTCGTCCCCTAGCTCTTGCGGGAATAGGAAAGAGGAGCAGTGAAATTGAGTTTTCCAAATTGAGTTTCTCATGAAAGGATGGATGAGAAGACTTAGAAATTGGACCAATGAATTTGGGAGCAAGAAACGCACCCACCTACCTGAGGTTTTACCTAGTTTGGGGATCTCTAGAAGATGCACCCAATTCACAGTTCCTAGTCGGCTAGCTGTAGACCCCAAGGCTATATATATATATATATATATATATATATATATATATATATATATATATATATATATATATATATATATATATATATATGGCATATTCATCCAATTCTAAGGCAACCCAATGATCAAGAGACTCCGTCAAACTGATGGCTTGAAAACCAAGATCCAATTCCACCACCTGATCTCTATTCTTTCCCCTTTTTCTTCTCTAACCTGCCAGCGAGATCCCTTCTCGTCCTTTTAGTATGAGCTGCCTCCGAAGGAATTGAGTGTGTGTGTGAGTTCGATGAGGTTTGACGAGGAGCCCTACACTTTTAGATGTCTCTTCAATGCCATTTAGCTCCAAGTCAACCTCTAGGTTGACCACACTAGAGGTGTGGAGAGTGGCTCGTGGGATCGAGAGGAGGAAGATGTGATAGAGTCGAATGACACAACTGCCCCTCGGCGCATGCTCAGGACCAAGGGGCAGTGTTGTCCTTTCACGACGTTCAAGAGAACCGCACGTGAGGAGCACGGAGTTGAGCTGGCCATAGGTCATTCGTTAGAGCCAGCCCACGTGGCAAAAGGAGATAATGTAATTTTTGCTGACGTGTCAATTTCCTATTGGGCCAAGTAAGTTTTTCTAATGAAAATCATAGTAATTGGTAGGATGGTCCAATGATAGCATGTTATATATGAAAATTAATCAAAAAAATGCAAGGAATACATTAAAAATACAATTGAAATCTAATTTTGATTGCAATTTGAAAGGTACTTAAAGTTGTCACCTTTGATGCATTTATGAACAAGAAACCCTAATTTTGATATTAGAGAGTGTTATGGTTGATTTAAGTTAATATTAACATGTTGTTAATAAAAAGGAAGCTTTAGAGATAAAAACATGATCCTTGTTCTTAATTGGTTAATTTAGGGTTTCATATATATAAAGTGCATTAATAGGCTTAGAAACCCTAATTTAAGTGTTATTGGCTTTTAATGAGTTATATTTTGAGATCCTATGTATAAGATGAAATTAGGTTGATCCTAATCCAAATTTGTAATAAAAAAGGCTTTAATATGAATAGTTGAGTAATTAGGGTTTTGAACATAGAAATGTTGTTTTAGGGTTTTTTGGACATAAAAGAGGCTAAGGAAACCCTAATTTCAATTAGAAACATTAGAATGGTGTCCCAAGTCAATAAGGAGTAATTTGGGATGTGATGGTAACAATTAGATGTTACACATATTTTTAGGATCAAGATTGCTTAATTGGCTGCTTGTCTTGCTTGATTGGACATCTTGATTGGATTGGATTATGGTTATTTCCTGTGAGATCTTCAAATTAGGTTTGTGGTCTATTATGAGTACTCACTTTCATTTCCTGGTGTCATTTGACATTTTATCGATTGCATGGAAATAAACTGCTTGGATGATTTTATTTTTGCAATCTCTAATGTGAATATGATTATCACAATTTAAGTATACATATGACTTGCCCAAACCTACATACAATCTCTGGATGTAAAATGAGAGACCAAGCCCCATAGGGAAGGTCATAGGTGGTCAAGCTCCGAAGGGAAGACCACCGGGCACCTAGAGAGGTGACCCCATGTACCAAGCTCGGGATGAAGAAGGTAGCCTTAAGTCCCCTGCAAGGACTAAACCCTTGGAGAGGGTATCCCAGAGTATGAGTAAAAGGGGTTGGGAAGTCATATTGAAAATTGTAATCTTACATTGTTAACAACTATTTCATGTGATTAGGTTGTAAGAGTATATGTGCAATATTTTGGTTGCACCACATATCGGTTATTCATTTATACTGACCGACATTTTGTTTGTCGGTGTTTTAGGAATATCTAAAATTGGACAAACAATAAAGTGGAACTTGTGAAGAATAAAGTTAATGTTAAAGGAGGATTTAGTTAGAAAAAACTCTACCTTGGGTAGAAGTTCCATATTCCTACTTTTAAAAAGGTATGTGAAAAGTAAAATTTTATTCTATTTTAAGATTTGTCTTTAGTAGAATTTATTAATTATTTTTTATTATTTGCAAAACCATTGATCCTATTTTGGGATAGTAGCTCTGACCACTTAGTCTTCCTTAATTGGGGGTTATCAAGAAGCGGGGTCGTTACAATTGGTATCAGAGCATGATTTTCCATTTAATCTCTAATAATTATTAAACTTTACAAACTCTTTAGAACCCAAGGGAGTTATTATAGGATTTCCCAATGATGGAGGTGTCTAGAAAAGGATCACAATCCAGGGGTGGCAAGATTTTCCTCCGCCCCGCTAGTCGCCCTATGAGGACTCCCAGATTCTGTGTGACTTCCTGGCTAAAATCAGAGGATTTGACTCGAAATAAGATACCTCTAGGTCTTCTCTCATCTGTCTTTGTCCCTTCTCTACCTTGTTCATTGAATACATTTAAAAGATTAGGATTTCTCTCTGTCCACCACCCTCCTCAGTTCAGGATAAGTATAATAAGGATTAAGAAATCCTCCACCAAATAATAAAAATCATGTAAGAAAGATGTGATGGACATAAGTTTTGATAATTAGAAACTTAGGTTGAGTTTAGTTACATGCTTAGGTTGCATGGCTTGTGTTGTTTTGCCCTCAGGAGAGAGGTTAGACCTTCTCGAAGGATGATCCTCAACCCAAAACCTTAAGTGGTGGATAGAGAAACGAGAAGACATGATGAGTTGGATATCATAGTTGACCATGCATGTATGTACGTGGGTTTGACATGTATGCTTTACATAGAGGGTTGAGTACGCATGAGAACCCTAGAATATGAGTGGTTGTTTGGCCCTAGTGCCTTTTGGTGACCCAACTTTGGGTGGGTTGTTCATGTTAAGGGTGAGGGATAGCTCCCTCA
This sequence comes from Alisma plantago-aquatica, assembly GCA_963693085.1. NCBI lineage: Eukaryota > Viridiplantae > Streptophyta > Magnoliopsida > Alismatales > Alismataceae > Alisma > Alisma plantago-aquatica. The sequence continues at coordinate 926,071,821 of OY856411.1, read as the reverse complement.
TTGAGAAGGTTAGTGGTGATAGTATAGGAACCATAACAGGTATATAGGAGTAGAAAAGAGGCATGCACAGAAGAGAATGGCAACAAGGCTGGCAGCAGGTTATAGACCTAATCCAGATAGGTTATTCCTGATATTTTTTGAGATGGACATGCAGATATTCAGATGATCTTGCCCAAACATAAGTTTTGATAGTACATTTCACCCATGTGGGATTAGACGTGTATCCTTAAGAGCTTGACCCATCTTCTGAGAGAGAACCTCTAGTGGTAGGACCAGTTGTAGGGTTAGCTCTTGAGAGAGAGAGTGAGACCTAATGAAGAAGGTTGGAGACCTTGACTCCAAGACATGAGGAATCATGAGAAGTTGGGTATAACATGGCCTGGAATAGACGACCCTGAGTAGATATTTCTGGTTTCGTCATGCATGATTCTTGGAGGTTGATCGTACCTTGGATGCCTTTAGAGGAACAAAACCCTAGGAGTGAGAAAGAGGCTTTGTGAATGAATGTACAAATGATACAAGTGCCTACCTTTTAGGTGTAGAAAGGAGAGTTTCATAGACCCTAAAGGGGTATAGTAACAAGTTGTGAGGCCTCAAACCCAGTTGGTTTTCCTAGTGTAGGACTCTAAAGGTTGTTCACATAGAAGAGTGTTAGGATGTATATGCCCTATCTGGTATGGGTTCGGTTCATGGTTGAACAGCTGAGCATGCAGTTAGACAGCTAATGCATAAGAGGTGATCTTGTGGTTCCTAGACCAAGGAGGGGAAGTAGTATTACCTGGTGCACATGATGCTCATGAGGCTGATTGAGTTAAAAGTATTTGAGTATTACAACCCCCATGTATTAGAATAAGAGGAAACCCCACTCAAACTGAGATATATGTTTAATGAATCACACACACAAGATTGGTGACATATGTATATGTGATATTGGTCCAACATTGAGGAATGATGAACAATTATGACATACTAAGGAACTTAGAATGGTTTAGTAGAATGTCTTCTTGCTAGCCATGTGCATAGGTTGCATGATAGGATCCATGCATATACATGATGATACATGCATAGATGCAAGAACGTTTTGTGACCTTTGTTACTACCAAGTGATAGTTTTCTCCCATCCCGGGGAGAGACCCTTCATATTAGGGTGAGCACCAACTTTTGATTAGGTTTGAGGTAACTAGAAGAGGTCACTTATAAGAGCTCAATGAGCTAAGTGTCAGAGCGCATAGTATGAGCATGAATCTATAGACCCATGTGTGACCATCTCTAATGGGAATGAGGATATGTTTCTATAAAGGTAACCTATACGACGCCAGACCATGTTGGGAAGGCCACCATGATTCCTATGAAGGGATGCAAGGTTACAATGAGTGCCCAGAGAGAGATGATGATGTTTTCGATGAGGATTCAAGGATGATATGTGCTTGAGTATCAACAAAGGAACCACAAGCTAATCCTAATTCAATACTAAGGTCAAGTAGGGATAAGACTAATGGGAGTAGGAGTCGTATGTTCCCTGAATGCACAAGACCATAGGGTCGGGAGGTAACAGGTACCTTTGCCCGAGGACCATGGGTTAGGAGGTTGGCCACCTTCATGAGTTCATGGGGCCTAAGAGGTAAATGTGAGAGGCACTCCCTAGATGCATAAGGGTTAGATCACCCGAAAAGTATCGACACCCTAGAGACCTTGAGGTAATGACTAAGGATTGTACATTAAAGAGATGTTAAGATCCAGAGGTGATGGACCCGAAGTGCCTTAATACTTTTACCAAGCTGGTTCTATACTTCATTCATGAAATCCTTGAACCTTTCAAGGGTTTCTGACTTATGTTTCATCAGGTACACATAGCCATACCTACTGAAGTCATCAGTAAAGGTAATGAAGTACTGATACCCACCTCTGGCATTAGTTTTAAAAGGCCCACATACATCAGTATGTATGAGTCCTAATAGATCACTAGCTCTCTCACCTTTACCTAAAAAGGGAGTCTTGGTCATCTTGCCCAACAAACAAGATTCACATGTCTCTATTGATTCATAATCAAAAGAGTCTAGATAACCATCTTTATGGAGTCTAGAAATGCGCTTCTCATTTATGTGCCCTAGACGACAATGCCAGAGATATGTTTTGTTTGAGTCGTTGAGTTTTTGCTTTTTGGTGTTTACGTTGTATACACTTGTCTCCAAGTCTATCAAATATATACCATAAGACATAGGGGCACTGCCATAAAAGATCCCATCTTTAGAAATGGAACACTTTCCATTCTTAATAAGAAATTCAAATCCATCTTTGTCCAAACAAGAGACGGAAATGATATTCCTATTTATGGCAGGTACATAATAGCAGTTCTTCAACTCTATTATTAGTCCACTTGGTAGAGTTAACTCATAGGTTCCTACGGCACTGGCAGCAACTCTTGCCCCATTAGCAACACGTAGTTCAACCTCGCCTTTCCCTAAAGGCCTACTTCTCTTAAGATCCTTCACATTTGAACAAATGTGAGATCCGCATCCGGTATCAAGTACCCATGACGAAGAAGTAGTAAAGTTAATCTCTATCACGTATACACCAGAAGTAGAGATCTCTATCTCCGACTTCTTCTTCCATTGTTCCTTCCATCCTCTCCATGTAGAAGAAATTGGTTTGGCGAGAGAACACTTCTCTCCCTTACCTACTTTCTCCTTCACCAACGCATTAAGCGTACATAGAGTGGATTCTAAGGCTCCTGGTATATCTGGATTGTGCAGAACACTTCTCACAGTCCTCAACCAGTTATGGAATTTATTCTCAATTAATTTGCCCATTTTAAAAGATGATTCTTTTGCCATTCTATAAGAGAAAATTTGCATTTGTTAAAACCTTTTTGATTTGATTTGAATAAAATTTGATGATAGTTAATTAGGCCTTTAATTAATTACCGCTCCCACTATTTTGACTCAAATTGATAACCCTCACCATCAATTCGGAAGATTGCAGCGTACAATCTTCTAGTGGGTCAAGATCCTAGAATCCTCTAAGCCATGGACCGGCTTTGGCTGTCACCCACAACTCAGATCTTCCGGGTAGGCAACTCTTGCCAATTGCATCATATGCAACTCTTGATGAATGAACATGCGCAACACCTTGCCATGAACATTACGTGCCTCTGGGCTTAGACGCTCTAAGAATCACCAGTTAAGTCTAACCCAAAAGCCGACACAGTAAACATGCACCCTACTTTGGCAGAACCTACATGTCGACCCTTCACACTTCCACAAGACAGACGGCGCACCACGCTTTGGCGTAACCTACGCTTGGTCGATCAAGTTTGCCATGTGTGTCGCTAATGGAAGGCGTATAAGACTTAATATTTTAATGAGGGATTTGGTTTTTTATATATACATATACATATCCAATCACCACAATATATAGTATGTATCATATACATGCTATATCCCACAGAAAACATGCATAAACGATAAAAAGCAATGATTATGGCCATCCTATTTGTGATTCCTCGAGCCAAGAGGAATCACGGTCATCTAGGTCTACATCACATGCAACCTGTACAAGATGAAATATGTGCCTGCCATTCTGGGTTTGATCAGCTCATCTCCATGACTGATTGGCTCCCAATCAGGTAGGTTGTCCGGGTGCCACCAGCCGATCGACTGGCGCCTCCAGCCGATTGGTTCACCGGTCATCGTGCATCTCCTCATGTCGCCACCCGCTCATCTCGTTCCTCGAACTGGCCGTCTGGATCACCAACTGATCGGTTCACTCCTTGAACCGATCGTCTTCAGGTTGTCCGCCGTTCTTTGACATAATAGGAAATAAAATCTATCCTATTTTACAATTGAATTGTAAAACCCCGAGTTACATTCGGGGGGAGCAAAGGTAGGAAAAGAATTCTCGAATTATTTCGAGTTACATCAGGAATATGAGAAAGGGAATCGGTGCGCAGACCGAGATGCAAGCAACCACACAAACAACCATACACAGATATAGGGGGTTTATAGGCCATAATCATGCTACACATCCACCACAAAACTTGTTTAAGGGCGACGCATATCGAGTGCATTAATATTACATATCATATATGTATATTAGGGATTTGTGGATTGGACATGTATAAAGCTGATATTATTCGCATCGCATGCAATAAATAAAGGCGACAAACCAAAAATCGATCATATCGATAATCCTAAAATATAGAGCGGTTGACGTGGCTCTGATACCACTGTTGGGTTTTGGAGGAGGCAGAGAAGCAGCGGAAACAAAAAAAAATTTCTCCCCAAACCCGGAACAAAAGGAATCGCGTCAACATCTATATAATAGGAAAGATGGTTTGTGAATCATACCTTGTCCCGAGGCTTGCTCGGCGACAATACCACGCGCCTTTCGCGGTCTTCACCTCCGGTCTTGGACGGTGTCTGTGCAGCTCCTGGTCGCACCGGGACTGAAGACTCCTCCTCCTACCGGACTGTCGGATGACAGTTGTCCTCCTAAGCGGCAGTGACCTCCCGCCTCTGAAGTAGTCCACACGGACCACCCAGAACTCCACTCTCCTTGTCCCACAAGGAAGTGGAAGGAGTCGCAACCTCCTGTTGACGTACTAGTCGCCAACACACTCTCCTACTGTCAATTGCAACTGCAGTTGTCCTTCCCTTGCTGCACCTCCCTTTGCGGGAAGTACTTGCTCGAGCTCTCTCTCGTATACCAAAACCAGAGAGAACGACAACTTTACAGAGCAATCAACTTGCACTGAGTTGTACTGTGAGAAGCCCCCAATACCCCTATATATATAGGCAGATCATGGGACAGGGTTCTCTGTGCCCGGCAATACGGGACTAAAGCAGGAGTAGAAGAGTTCGAGATTTTCCACAAAAAGCAACCATCTCGCAACCTGAACCGATCGGTTCACAAGTGAACCGGTCGGTTGGGGACCTGAACCGATCGGTTCACCACTGAACTGATCGTTTGGGACCCTTGAACCGATCGGTTCACTCATGAACCGGTCGGTTGGGGTTCCAGGTTGGTTCTCGATTGACTTTCCTTGTTTCTTTCCCAATTGGTATCGAATACCAATATTATTCCCAATCGAATTGGGCAATTTGAAACCAAAGGAAAATTCTTGCCGACATGACTTTTCCCAACTGGTCGGTTGCACTAGTTGAGCCGATCGGTTCAACCCTTGAACCGGTCATTTCAACCTGGGCATGAGCCGATCGGCCTGGACACTCCAGCCGACCGGTTCAGCAACCTCAGCTGACCGGTTCATCACATGAACCGATCGGTTGGGAGCACAAGTTGGGCAAAATCAGTCAATTGTGATTTCAATCAATCTAATACTCCAATCAATGCGTCCAACACCTTGAACCATACGATATTGAGCCATCGACTGATTGAGTGTTTAATTGAACTACTAAACTCGTTTAGTAATCAATCTAAACATTGCGTTGTGGACAAAACTCCTCTTCCAGGTTATATCCTATGTGTGTGACCCTACAGGTCCATTTCACGTTGGCAGTGAAAGTCCATAACACTTATGACTTCACAAGCAAAGAGCGGTGCCTAGTCACACATCATTGCTACCCAAGTGAAAGTAGAAAGTTGGAGAACAACTTTCATCCTACAATCCGTGAATGGTGTTACAGTGAATTTATAATTCCTTTGTCACTAATATCCAGAATGAACTCGAGGCATGGAACAGTCATCCTGTCAATGTTCATTCATTTCCTTGATCTCAGAGTAGACCGAGTGAGATGTGTATGACATCAATATCACATATTGATTCACACGTGCATGTGCATGCCTTTCTCAATCCTACTCATCAAGTGGCCAAGGATATCAAACTCCCTTAGGAGGGACAAATCCCATATCTATCACTCACCCCTCAAAAGCTCCATGTGTCAAAGCCACCCAATCATCACCTTTATAACAACCCATGTTTCAGGATTGCGTTTGATGATGTCAAAGTGTACCCAACGACATGTGTTGAGTGCAGTGATTTCAGGTCTAAGAATCACACTCACCACCATCACTGTGAGAGCTGACTGTGACTACCATGTCATGGTTCCATGTGTCACTCTCACGGTGGGTCTGACCGATACCTTGTTCTCTAACAAGTACCTATGTGCTTGGTTTGATATCACTATATCATGACTAATGAGATTCTGTCATCAACCAACACACAATCTAGTCTTCAGTGTTATTGATGTCTATGGCTATTTCCACAATAACAACCAACTAGGGACCAAACAAGAAAGAATACCCTTAACATCCGTATGATCTCATCGTTTAGGTCCTCAACCCAAAAGCATACGTCATTGAGTAAATCAATATTTAGACATCTATCATGTTACACCATCATCTCAGAAACAGTTTAAACATATAGATTGGAAATTTCCTTTATTATTATTCAAATCAATTACAAAGTATCCCATTACAATCATCATATGACTTGCTCTATGGGCATACATACCAACAGACTCCCACTTGCACTTAGAGACAGTCACCAAGGAAACGCAGTCCTTGTGACCTAGCATGACCATCATGCTTCTTCTGAGAAAGGGCCTTAGTCAGTGGATCCGCTATGTTGTCTTTAGTTGGTACTTTGCAAATCTTCACATCTCCTCGCTGTACGATCTCTCGTATGAGATGGAAGCGCCGCAGTATGTGCTTGGATCGCTGATGTGATCTGGGCTCCTTAGCTTGTGCAATAGCTCCATTATTGTCACAATAAAGCTCAATTGCATCACAGCTACTGGGAACTACACCAAGTTCAGAAATGAACTTCCTGATCCACACAGCCTCCTTTGCTGCATGCGAAGCAGCAATATACTTGGCCTCTGTAGTAGAATCGGAAACTGTTTCTTGCTTGGAACTCTTCCAGCTCACAGCTCCATTATTAAGGCAAAACACAAATCCTGATTGCGATCTGTAATCATCTTTATCGGTTTGGAAGCTTGCATCGGTGTAACCCTTTACAACCAGCTCTTCCTCGCCGCCGTACACAAGAAACTGATCCTTAGTCCTTCGCAAGTACTTGAGGATGTTCTTCACGGCTGTCCAGTGAGCATCCCCAGGATCTGACCGGTACCTGCTCGTCATGCTTAGAGCATACGAGACATCTGGGCATGTGCACAACATAGCGTACATGATGGATCCAATGGCTGATGCATATGGGATCCCATTCATACACTCCCTCTCTTCACAAGATTGGGGACATTGAGCTCTAGAGACAGTAACTCCATGTAGCATAGGGATGTTGCCTCTCTTTGAGTTCTCCATGCTGAACCGCTTCAGCACCTTGTCAATGCATGTGCTCTGACTTAGTCTGAGAAGCCTTCTAGATCTATCTCTATAGATCTTAATTCCTAGAATGTAGGATGCTTCTCCTAAGTTCTTCATTGAGAAAGTTTTCCCAAGCCAAGTCTTTACCTTCTCTAAGGCTAAGACATCATTCCCCATCAAAAGTATGTCATCCACATACAATATGAGAAATGTGGTCGAGCTCCCACTAACCTTCTTGTACACACAAGGTTCATCTTCATTTTGAATAAAGCCAAACACTTTGACTTCTTCATCAAATCTAAGATTCCAACTCCGAGATGCTTGCTTCAATCCATAGATTGACCTTTGCAGTTTACAGACTTTATTGTCATTCTTTGGATATACAAAACCTTCAGGCTGTGTCATGTACACATCCTCATGAATATTCCTGTTAAGGAATGCGGTTTTAACATCCATCTGCCAAATCTCATAGTCATAATAAGCTGCAATAGCAAGCATGATCTTGATGGACTTAATCATGGCAACTGGAGAAAAGGTTTCGTCATAGTCAACACCTTGAATTTGTCGAAAACCCTTTGCAACCAATCTACCTTTATAAGTTTGCACATTGCCATCCATGTCGGTCTTTTTCTTAAAGACCCACTTGCACCCTATGGGTTTTACCCCTTCGGGTGGTTCCACCAAAGACCATACTTTGTTGGAGTACATGGATTCCATCTCGGATCTCATGGCTTCAAGCCATTTCTCAGAATATGGTCCCTCCATAGCCTCTACGTAGGTAGTTGGATCATCATCTATGATCAACTCTCCACCTTCCTGAGTTACAAGGTATCCAAACCTCTCAGGTTCAAGGCGAGTCCTACTAGATCTACGAGGTCCTTGTGTTACCTGAGGAGACTGAGATTCCACAATACCTTGTGAATCTACATTTTCCTCTGGTACATTTACCGGTTCAATGTTCTCTTGTTGGGCTTGAACCTCTTCAAGCTCTATATTCCTCCCACTGTTTCCTTTGGAAATAAATTCCTTCTCTAGGAACACAGCATCACTGGAAACAAACACTTTGTTGTCAGTAGGGTGGTATAGATAGTATCCCTTGGTTTCCTTGGGATATCCAACAAAGTAACATTTATCAGATTTGGGTCCAAGCTTATCAGGAAACATTTTCTTGACGTAAGACCCACAACCCCAAATCTTCATAAAAGACAAATTGGGATGCTTCCCAGTCCATATCTCATATGGTGTCTTTTGAACCGATTTAGATGGTACATGGTTAAGTGTAAACGCGGCGGTTTCAAGAGCATAACCCCAGAAAGAAATTGGAAGATCAGCAAAACTCATCATTGATCGCACCATATCTAACAATGTGCGATTCCTTCTTTCAGACACACCATTATGTTGTGGTGTTCCAGGCGGAGTCCATTGTGATACAATACCACAGGCTCGCAGAAGGTCCTCAAACTCCTGGCTCAAGTATTCTCCACCTCGATCGGAATGAAGTGCCTTAATACTTTTACCAAGCTGGTTCTGTACTTCATTCATGAAATCCTTGAACCTTTCAAGGGTTTCTGACTTATGTTTCATCAGGTACACATAGCCATACCTACTGAAGTCATCAGTAAAGGTAATGAAGTAATGATACCCACCTCTAGCATTAGTTTTAAAAGGCCCACATACATCAGTATGTATGAGTCCTAATACATCACTAGCTCTCTCACCTTTACCTGAAAAGGGAGTCTTGGTCATCTTGCCCAACAAACAAGATTCACATGTCTCTATTGATTCATAATCAAAAGAGTCTAGATAACCATCTTTATGGAGTCTAGAAATGCGCTTCTCATTTATGTGCCCTAGACAACAATGCCAGAGATATGTTTTGTTTGATTCGTTGAGTTTTTGCTTTTTGGTGTTTACGTTGTATACACTTGTCTCCAAGTCTATCAAATATAGACCATAAGACATAGGGGCACTGCCATAAAAGATCCCATATTTAGAAATGGAACACTTTCCATTCTTAATAAGAAATTCAAATCCATCTTTGTCCAAACAAGAGACGGAAATGATATTCCTATTTATGGCAGGTACATAATAGCAGTTCTTCAACTCTATTATTAGTCCACTTGGTAGAGTTAACTTATAGGTTCCTACGGCACTGGCGGCAACTCTTGCCCCATTAGCAACACGTAGTTCAACCTCGCCTTTCCCTAAAGGCCTACTTCTCTTAAGATCCTTTACATTTGAACAAATGTGAGATCTGCATCCGGTATCAAGTACCCATGACGAAGAAGTAGTAAAGTTAATCTCTATCACGTATATACCAGAAGTAGAGATCTCTATCTCCGACTTCTTCTTCCATTGTTCCTTCCATCCTCTCCGTGTAGAAGAAATTGGTTTGGCGAGAGAACACTTCTCTCCCTTACCTACTTTCTCCTTCACCAACGCATTAAGCGTACATAGAGTGGATTCTAAGGCTCCTGGTATATCTAGATTGTGCAGAACACTTCTCACAGTCCTCAACCAGTTATGGAATTTATTCTCAATTAATTTTCCCATTTTAAAAGATGATTCTTTTGCAATTCTACAAGAGAAAATTTGCATTTGTCAAAACCTTTTTGATTTGATTTGACTAAAATTTGATGATAGTTAATTAGGCCTTTAATTAATTACCGCTCCCACTATTTTGACTCAAATTGATAGCCCTCACCATCAATTCGGAAGATTGCAGCGTACAATCTTCTAGTGGGTCAAGATCCTAGAATCCTCTAAGCCATGGACCAGCTTTGGCTGTCACCCACAACTCAGATCTTCCGGGTAGGCAACTCTTGCCAATTGCATCATATGCAACTCTTGATGAATGAACATGCGCAACACCTTGCCATGAACATTCCATGCCTCTGGGCTTAGACGCTCTAAGAATCACCAGTTAAGTCTAACCCAAAAGCTGACACGGTAAACATGCACCCTTCTTTGGCAGAACCTACATGTCGACCCTTCACACTTCCACAAGATAGACGGCGCACCACGCTTTGGCGTAACCTACGCTTGGTCGATCAAGTTTGCCATGTGTGTCGCTAATGGAAGGCGTATAAGACTTAATATTTTAATGAGGGATTTGGTTTTATATATATACATATACATATCCAATCACCACAATATATAGTACATATCATATACATGCTATATCCCACAGAAAACATGCATAAACGATAAAAAGAAATGATTATGGCCATCCTATTTGTGATTCCTCGAGCCAAGAGGAATCACGGTCATCTAGGTCTACATCACATGCAACCTGTACAAGATGAAATATGTGCCTGCCTTTCTGGGTTTGATCAGCTCATCTCCATGACTGATCGGCTCGCCATCAGGTAGGTTGTCCGGGTGCCACCAGCCGATCGACTAGCGCCTCCAGCCGATCGGTTCACCGGTCATCGTGCATCTCCTCATGTCGCCACCCGCTCATCTCGTTCCTCGAACCGGCCGTCTGGATCACCAACCGATCGGTTCACTCCTTGAACCGATCGTCTTCAGGTTGTCCGTCGTTCTTTGACATAACAGGAAATAAAATCTATCCTATTTTACAATTGAATTGTGAAACCCCGAGTTACATTCGGGGGGAGCAAAGGTAGGAAAAGAATTCTCGAATTATTTAGAGTTACATTAGGAATATGAGAAAGGGAATCGGTCCGCAGACCGAGATGCAAGCAACCACACAAACAACCATACACAGATATAGGGGGTTTACAGGCCATAATCATGCTACACATCCACCACAAAACTCGTTTAAGGGCGACGCATATCGAGTGCATTAATATTACATATCATATATGTATATTAGGGATTTGTGGATTGGACATGTATAAAGCCGATATTATTCGCATCGCATGCAATAAATAAAGGCGACAAACCAAAAATCGATCATATTGATAATCCTAAAATATAGAGCGGTTGACGTGGCTCTGATACCACTGTTGGGTTTTGGAGGAGGCAGAGAAGCAGCGGAAACAAAAAAAAAATTCTCCCCAAACCCGGAACAAAAGGAATCGCGTCAACATCTATATAATAGGAAAGATGGTTTGTGAATCATACCTTGTCCCGAGGCTTGCTCGGCGACAATACCATGCGACTTTCGCGGTCTTCACCTCTGGTCTTGGACGGTGTCTGTGCAGCTCCTGGTCGCACCGGGACTGAAGACTCCTCCTCCTACCGGACTGTTGGATGACAGTTGTCCTCCTACGCGGCAGTGACCTCCCGCCTCTGAAGTAGTCCACACGGACCACTCGGAACTCCACTCTCCTTGTCCCACAAGGAAGTGGAAGGAGTCGCACCCTCCTGTTGACGTACTAGTCACCAACACACTCTCCTGCTGTCAATTGCAACTGCAGTTGTCTTTCCCTTGCTGCACCTCCCTTTGCGGGAAGCACTTGCTCGGGCTCTCTCTCAGTTACCAAAACCAGAGAGAACGACAAATTTACAGAGCAATCAACTTGCACTGAGTTGTACTCTGAGAAGCCCCCAATACCCCTATATATATAGGCGGGTCATGGGACAGGGTTCTCTGTGCCCGACAATACGGGACTAAAGCAGGAGTAGAAGGGTTCAGGATTTTCCATAAAAAGCAATCATCTCGCAACCTGAACCGATCGGTTCACAAGTGAACCGGTCGGTTGGGGACCTGAACTGATCGGTTCACCACTGAACCGATCGTTTGGGACCCTTGAACCGATCGGTTCACTCATGAACTGGTCGGTTGGGGTTCCAGGTTGGTTACCGATTGAATTTCCTTGTTTCTTTCCCAATTGGTATCGAATACCAATATTATTCCCAATCGAATTGGGCAATTTGAAACCAAATGAAAATTCTTGCCGACATGACTTTTCCCAACTGGTCGGTTGCACCAGTTGAGCCGATCGGTTCAACCTTTGAACCGATCGTTTCAACCTGGGCATGAGCCGATCGACCTGGACACTCCAGCCGACCGGTTCAGCAACCTCAGCCGACCGGTTCATCACATGAACTGATCGGTTGGGAGCACAGGTTGGGCAAAATCAGTCAATTGCGATTTCAATCAATCCGATACTCCAATCAATGCGTCCAACACCTTGAACCATACGATATTGAGCCATCGACTGATTGAGTGTTTAATTGAACTACTAAACTCCTTTAGTAATCAATCTAAACATTGCTTTGTGGACAAAACTCCTCTTCCAGGTTAAATCCTATGTGTGTGACCCTGCAGGTCCATTTCACGTTGGCAGTGAAAGTCCATAACACTTATGACTTCACAAGAAAAGAGCGGTGCCTAGTCACACATCATTGCTACCCAAGTGAAAGTAGAAAGTTGGAGAACAACTTTCATCCTACAATCCGTGAATGGTGTTACAGTGAATGTATAATTCCTTTGTCACTGATATCCAGAATGAACTCGAGGCATGGAACAGTCATCCTGTCAATGTTCATTCATTTCCTTGATCTCAGAGTAGACTGAGTGAGATGTGTATGATATCAATATCACATATTGATTCACAAGTGCATGCGCATGCCTTTCTCAATCCTACTCATCAAGTGGCCAAGGATATCAAACTCCCTTAGGAGGGACAAATCCCATATATATCACTCACCCCTCAAAAGCTCCATGTGTCAAAGCCACCCAATCATCACCTTTATAACAACCCATGTTTCAGGATTGCATTTGATGATGTCAAAGTGTAACCAACGACATGTGTTGAGTGCAGTGATTTCAGGTGTAAGAATCACACTCACCACCATCACTGTGAGAGCTGACTGTGACTACCATGTCATGGTTCCATGTGTCACTCTCACGGTGGGTCTGTCCAATACCTTGTTCTCTAACAAGTACCTATGTACTTGGTTTGATATCACTATATCATGACTAATGAGATTCTATCATCAACCAACACACAATCTAGTCTTCAGTGTTATTGATGTCAATGGCTATTTCCACAATAACAACCAACTAGGGACCAAACAAGAAAGAATACCCTTAACATCCGTATGATCTCATCATTTAGGTCCTCAACCCAAAAGCATACGTCATTGAGTAAATCAATCTTTAGACATCTATCATGTTACACCATCATCTCAGAAACAGTTTATACATATAGATTGGAAATTGCCTTTATTATTATTCAAATCAATTACAAAGTATCCCATTACAATCATCATATGACTTGCTCTATGGGCATACATACCAACATGTAGACCCATAATGGAGATGTTCATGGTGAGGAATCATGCGAAGTATGTTTCAACTTAGATTGGAAAGAGTGATGGTGATGTGTGATGCAACATCTCTACTCTTGGAATGGGATGAACTCTGTATTTGGACTGCAGCCAAATGCTTATTTCATCTTGTTATGGGTGTGAGAGATAGGACAAAACAGATGCCATATACTAATAGATAGAGTTGATATGAGTCAAAACCCTTCTATGATGTTTTAGGATTGAAGACAGTACCACACCCTTTAGATAATATATTGAATAGGTGATTTGAGAGCATAACAAGAACAAGGGTAATATGAGAATGTGCCAATCCAGAGTAGTTTGGAATCTTTGAGTTACCAGTTTGGGTTTGATAACTGAGATGATGGGAGTAACAACTTGAAGTTCTCTTGACACATATAGACCTAAACATGAGACAAGGATGACGAGTGGAGTTTATGAAGGTTTATGTTTTCACCATCACCTAGCACATTAGGGAACTAATGTGGTAGCGGATACTCTTAGTCGAGACACTGCTCAAGTATACAACTATCTTGTTTGGCTTGTACAGAGGCTGTAAGAGGTTGCTAGGTGAACCCTACGATCATTAGAAGATGAGACATGTATGGATAACATCCAGATACAACCAGACCCATTGGTTAAGTTGGTGGTTGCTCAGTTAGCCAACCCATCATTTTATGAGATAAAAGGATTATTAATACACCTCTCAGGAAAAGAAGGTGGTGAAATCCACTATTAAGGTGTTTTAGGGTTTCTGAGGAGTCACCCTTAACGAATCATGGCATGCAAGGAGCTCATGATTTGTGGTACACATTACATTGTGATACTACCAAGATGGTTAGGGTTTGCATTCGTACCTTGAATGCCTGGGATAAAAAAGGTTATAGAGGTGCATGTGGTCAGTTGCCACACATACTAGAGGGTAAAGGTTGAGCACCAGTAACCCAGTGGATGGCTACAGATGATGATGAGAAGATCATCATGGGCATTGTGTTGAGTCTCCCCTAGACTGAGAGAGGTCATGATGCAATATGAGTTATGGTAGATCGCCTTACCAAGTTGACACATTCCCTTGCCTAAGAGAGCATTGTCAATGGGACAGATCTTGTTGAGCTATAGGGATTGAAGAGATAGCTCAACTACACAGTGATACAAGTTTGAATATCTTGAGCATGACCTCAAGTTCACTTTCATTGTGGAAGTAGGTACAAGAAGAACTCGATGCTAGATTAAATTTTGGTACATCATATCACCCCCTGACTGAAGGGCAGTCAAGAAAGTATGATCTTGACTTTAGAAGGTTTGATGAGAGCATATGTGCTTATTCAGGGTGATTCATGAGAGTAGTTCCTTCCCCTAGCAGAGTTTTCTTGTTATGATAGACACCATAGCCAGTATCGGGATGTATGAAGCTCTGTAAGGGAGGCTGTGTCGGTCACCGCTTCACTAGGGTGATGTCAGTGAGAGGACCTTGTGAAGGTCAGAGAAACCACAATGTATGCATATGAAGTTGCTTTGATCGAGCAATGGATGAGAAAGCCCAGGATCGATAGGGGTCGCGTGTTGATGCTAAGCAGACTAACATGCAGTTCACTGTGGGTGAGCATGCATTTTGAGAATCCAACCCCTTCGAGCTATATCTAAGAAATGTGATTCCTCGATATATGGGTCCATTTGAGATGGATTGGTGGAGTTGCTTATGTTTAGCCTTACCCCTAAGGATAACATGATGTATGATGTATTCCATGTGTCTAATCCAGAACACTATGTGATGTACTCGAGCCATGTGCTAAGCATTTAACCTATTGAACTCCAAGGGAGCCTGACATATCCTGAGTCACCTATGGGGATTCTAGATACCAAGGTGAAAGAACTCAGATGTAAGAATATAAGATGATAAAGGTTCTTTGGAAGCACCATGGAGAGGATGAAGCCACATGGGAGCCAATGATGGACATGAGAAAGTCTTACTGTTTGTTTGTATGTTTGGTGGAATTTTTTAGGAAAATTCCTATATTAGGGGATGGATGTTACAACCCCAATTTTTGGGCTTGAATGGTTTGAAATGCAATTTCTCCAATAAATGTATGATTAATGAAATTGTATGATATATGTGTATGGAATGGATTTCCTTTGTAATATTTCCTTTGTGCATGTGATTTAGTGGATCATAATATGTTAATGAGTCCAATATGTTAAAAGAAAAAGAAGAAATCAAATAATGCATTATTAAGAAGGAAATTTGAGATAATGATGAAAATATAAGAAATATGTGGAAATATGTATGATTGGTCATCATGGATGATATTTTGAGTCCACATGGTTTATAATTGTAAAAGGAATACAAATAAAGGATAATAAAAGAATAGGATAGAGGAAATATGCATAAAATATGCCTTAATAAGTGATAACTTTCTTATGAAGAAAAGTCCCTCATACTTTCAAATTTAAGTCCCAAACTTGGTACACAAGTAGTTTACGTCATCATGGACTTTCCAAAATTTGGGATTAAAAGGATAAGAGTACTAGGAGATATGGATTTTGTAAGATCCCTAAAGTGTGGGTATTGCAAAAGGATAGTATTTTATGTCACAATTTTCCTATTTCTAATAATATTTCTTTTTCTTGGGTGCGCGCATTGAAGGCCATGGATTAGAAGATCAGCAGAGGACAACTTGTCCCTTAGCTCTTACTGGAATAGGAAAGAGGAGCAGTGAAATTGAGTTTTCCAAATTGAGTTTCTTGCGAAAGGATGAATCAGAAGACTTAGAAAATGGACCAATGAATTCGGGAGCAAGAAACGCACCCACCTACCCTAGGTTTCACCTAGTTTTGGGATCTCTAGAAGATGCACCCAATTCACAGTTCCTAGTTGGCTACCTGTGACCCAGGGATATATATATATATATATATGGCCTATTCATCCAATTCCAAGGCAACTCAATGATCACGAGACTTTTTCGAACTAATGGCTTCAAAACCAGGATCCAATTCCACCACCTGGTCTCTATTCTTCTTCCTTTTTCTTCTCTAACCCAATGATGAGATCCCTTCTCGTCCTTCCAATATGAGCCACCTCTGAAAGAATTGAGGGTGTGCATTAGTTTGATGAGGTCCAGTGAGGGGCCCTACACCTTTAGATGTCTCTCTGTGCCCTGTAGCTCCAAATCAACCTCTGGGTTGACCGCAGCCTGGAGCCATGGCGCGTGGCTCACGGGATTGAGAGGAGGATGATGAGATAGAGTCGAATGACACAACTGAACCTCAATGTGTGCTCAGGACCAAGGGGATGCATTGTCCTTTCATGGTGTTTAAGGGAACCACACACAAGGAGCACATAGATGAGATGGGTATATGCCATTGGTCAGAGACAGCCCGCGTGGCAAAAGGAGATAATGTATTTTTTGTTGACGTGTCCGTTTCCTATTAGTACAGGTAATTTTTTCTGATAAAAATCATAGTAATTAGTAGGATGGTCCAATGATAGCATGTTATATATGAAAATTTATTAGAAATATGCAAGGAATCCATTAAAAATACAATTGAAGCCTAATTTTTCTTACAATTTGAAAAGTACAAAAAAATGTCACCTTTGATGCATTTATGAACAAGAAACCCTAATTTTGATATTAGAGAGTGTTATGGATGATTTAAGTTAATATTAACATGTTGTTAATAAAAAGGAAGATTTAGAGATAAAAAGATGATCATTGTGCTTAATTGGCTAATTTCGGGTTTCATATGAATAAAGTACAATAATGGGCTTAGAAACCCTAATTTAAGTGTTAATGACTTTTAATGAGTTATATTTCAAGATCCTATGTATAAGATGAAATTAGGTTCATCATAAGATAAATTGGTAATAAAAAGGATTTAATATGAATAGTTGAGTAATTAGGGTTTTGAACAAACAAATGTTGTTTAGGGTTTTGTGGACATAAAAGAGGCTAAGGAAACCCTAATTCAGATTTTGCAACCTTAGAAAGGTGTCCCAAGTCAATAATGAGTTGTTTGGGATGTGATTGTAACAATTAGGTGTTACACATATTTTTAGGATCAAGATTGCTTGATTGGTTGCTTATCTTGCTTAATTGGACATCTTGATTGGATTGGATTGGATTATGCTTATTTCCCGTGAAATATCCAAATTAGGTATGTGGTTAATTATGAGTACTCGCTTTAATTTCTTAGCGTTTTCTGACGTTTTATTGATTGCATAGAAATAAAGTGCTTGGATGATTTTATTTTTGTAGTCTCTAAAGTGAATATGATTATCACAATTAAAGCATATATATGACTTGCCTGAACCTACATACCATCTCTAGATGTAAGATGAGAGACCAATCCCTGAAGGGAAGGTCAGAGGTGGTCATGCCCCAGAGGGAAGACCACCGGTCACCCAGAGAGGTGACCCCAAGTACCAAGCTCAGGATGGAGAAGGTAGCCTTAACTCCCCTACAAGGACTAAACCCTAAGAGAGGGTATCCCAAAGTATGAGTAAAAGTAGTTGGGAGGTCATATTGAAAAATGTAATCTTGCATTGTTAACAACTATATGATGTGATTAGGTTATTAGAATATATGTACAATATTTTGGTTGTCACCACATACCGGTATATTCATTTATGTTGATCGGTGTTTTGTTTGTCGACATTTTAGGAATATCTAAAATTGGACAAACAGTAAAGTGGAACTTGTAAAGAATAAAGTTAACATTAAAGGAGGATTTAGTTAGATAGAACTCTACCGTGGGTAGAAGTTCCAGATTTCTATTTTGAAAAAGGTATGTGAAAATTAAAATTTTATTTTGTTTTAAGCTTAGTCTTTGGTAGAATTTATTAATTTTTTTTTTTATTTTTTGCAAAACCATTGATCCTGTTTTGGGATAGCGGCTCTGACTTCTTGGTCTTCCTTAATTGGGGGTTATTGAGAAGCAGGGTCATTACATAAGGCCTTCATCCCTTCAAGCTCGGAGCTTTCCAATTGTTTAGCAACAACTTTCGATATCCACAATGGTATAATGGTCAAGCTAACCATATGAACACACAACCTATCTTCATCCACTGAATCGACAAGTTGGGGTCTCCAACTAGACACATTCTCTAGATTTTTTGACACTGAACACCTCAGAGTAGGACAAACCACATCTCTCTTTTTGTGACTCAAAGCATCAACAACTACATTTGCTTTATTGGGATGATGGGTGATGGTAAGGTTGTAGTATTTAAGATGCTCCATCTACCTTCGTTGGCATAGATTTAGATCCTTCTTTGTCAACAGGTACCTCAAGCTTTTAGGGTCAGAGAAAACTTCAAAATTCACACCATAGAGATAGTGTCACCATATTTTTAGAGCATGAACGATGGAAGCAAGCTCTGAATCATGTGTAGGCCAATTAGCTTCATTCAGTTTCAATTGAAGGGAAGCATAGGCGATCACCTTTCCGTGTTGCATCAGGACACACCCTAAGCCTTGTTTAGAATCATTAGTGTATATGACATAGGGTATACCCTCAATAGGAACGGCAAGAACTAGAGAAGAAGTCAAACACTCCTTCAGCTTCTGGAAACTATTCTCACATTGTGGTGTCCATGAGAACTTGACCTCCTTTCACATTAGCTTGGTTAAAGGCAAGGCTAACAAAGAGAAGCTCTTGATAAACCTCCGATAGTAACCTGCTAAGCTGAGGAAACTACGGATCTCTGAGGGATTTTTTAGAGCTTTCCACATAGACATAGCTTCTACCTTTGCAGGATCAACATCTATATGTCTGGCAGAAATCACATGACCCACAAATATCACTTCTTTCATTTAGAACTCACATTTTGAGAATTTAGCATAGAGTTGACTTTCTCTCAGTGTATGGAGCACAATCTGCAAGTGTTTGCGATGTTGTTCTAACATCTCGGAATAGACCAAAATGTCATCATTAAACACCACCACAAACTTATCAAGGTATGGGTGGAATACTCAGTTCATCAGGTGCATGAAGGAAGTAGGGGAATTTGTCAAACCAAAAGGCATGACCAAGGAGTCATAATTCCCATAGCGAGTTCTGAACGCCGTCTTCAGTACATCCTCATCCTTCACATGCATCTAGCATTATCCACTCCATAGGTCTATCTTTGATAACATCGTGGCTAACATCAACTGATCGAACAAGTCATCAACACGAGGAAAAGGATAATAGTTCTTTACCATCACTTAATTGAGAATGCGGTAGTCCATGCACATTTGCAATGAACTGTCCTTCGTATTCATGAACAAGATAGGGGATCCCCATGGAGAGATACTGGGGTGGATGGAGCCCATGTTAAGAAGCTCCTCAAGTTTCTTCTTTAGCTTAGCAAGCTCGGCAGGGGCCAAGCGATAAGGTAGCTTTGAGATAGGTGAAGTCCAGGGCACAAAGTAGATGGAAAACTCCACCTCGTGAGTTGGTGGCAAACCAGGTAACTCCACAGGAAAGATATTAGGAAAGTCCTTTACCACATCTATATGATATAGATAGGAGATGTGGCATCAAGAATGATTGATGCTAAGTATGCTCTACACCCTTGTGAGATAAGTTTTTCATCTTTGATGGAAGATATGACAAATTGCCGATCCTCTCGCTTCCTAACCTCGATGCATAGTCTCTCTCCATTAGAATGCTACAAGATAATTTTCTTTTCCTGACAGAATAAGGTTGCATCATGCTTTTTCAACCAATCCATGCCTAAGATAACATCAAAGATAGACATGTTGAGCAGGATAAAATCTAAAGGAAACATCTTTCCGGATATACAAATGCCCAAAGTAGGGAGTTTAAGGTAAGAAGAGCATATCCTACCACTAGGTGTTTCTACATCTAATATGTGGTCAATGTATTCAGATTCTAACTCTAACATGGAAGCAAGCTGGGAAGACATGAAAGTGTTTGAAGAGACAAAATAAAAAGTGCATTGATAGGATGCATATTGATATGTAAGGTACCTTCTACGACTTCATTATCTTTGCCCGCTTCTTCGACATTGGGAGAAAACACCCTTCCAATACTCCTATCCACAGGTAGTCCCCGTTGGTTCTAGTTATTGGTTTTCTGTGGAGGCAGATTCTATCGAGGTTGTTGTGGCTTCTGGCGCAGTTGTTGGGTTGGAGCATGTCCTCACTAAAATCGGGGAAAGAAGGGTCGATTATGCCCAACCTGTTCACACTCATGGAAGGTAGGGTCTACAAGCCGGGGCATTGTTGGCTGGACATCTCCCAGGCAGATGGTGGTGGGAGCATCATCCACGGTTGTCATAGGGATTCTTCCTTTTGTTGTTGTTGTTGTTGTGCCCCAGAGATTGGAATCCATGATAGGACTCAATTACCAAAGACTTGTCCACCATTTGTTGGAAGGTGAGGGGGAGTTGTGGAACAAGGTTTCAGCCCACCTGGTAGTTTAGACTCTCCAAGAAAAGGGTCAAACTTCTCTCAGCTCTGAGGTTTGTGGCATAGAAATCCAAGAGGAGGAAATGTTGAATGTAATCAGCCACACTCATGCCACCCTACTTGAGATTATAGAACTCATCTTCCTTCTTCCTCACAAAGGTGGGGCAGATATACTTCTCACAGAAAAGATTCAAGAATTAGTCCCAGGTCATGGTGGAGGTGTCTTTGGTATGGGTGATGCCGTTCCAACAAACCCAGACTGGTCCATCCAGAATGTATGTAGAGAACCAGACTTTCTAGTGAGGAGGGCATGTCATGCACTCGAAAGTCCGATCAAGAGCCAACACCCAGTCGTTGGCTTTGTCCACCATATAAGGCTCATTTTCACCCATGAAGTAAGGCAGATGCATTTTTATGAATCCAGTGAGACCGAACTCTTTTGGCTTTTTGTTGTTTATAGCAGTAGTGGTGAGTTGCCCGACCAGGGTAGTAGAGAGAAGTTCACGCAGCATTGACAACTCATGTTCAGGCATTAAGGTAGGGGTTCTAGGAGTTGTGGGGTTCATCACATTGTGTCCTTGTGGTGTCATAGGGGTATCAAAACTATTGGAGTCATTCTAGATAGACTCTTTAGAGTTGTTGTTAATGTTCATGTTGTCAAACATGTCACCCCTCCTAAAAGGCAAGGTTATCAAGTTAGGTTCCCAGGAGTATATTGACATAGATGAGAAAAGAATCTCCAGGGCTACTATTGCCTAAAATCAAGCTATCTTGGATAATCTGTATCGACTTAGTCCAGGAAAGTATCATATGGATCCGGGAGTCCTCGTAAACCAAGCTAGTGGTGAGTAGGAAAATATTTCCAACCCCTGAAATCTTGATCATTTCTGGACACCTTTGCTTCAACTTCATGCCCTTATAGTTGTCTAAAGGCTCTGATTCCATGTTGTAAAGAGGAAAAATCACCTCCTTACTAAAATTTAAAGGAAATACAAAACATCCATCTTTTTAGGAAGACAAGAGATATTGAGGGATGCATGTATAATATTCCAAGTAAATAAGCATGCACCAGATACATATCGAATGTCAATAGCAGCAGAAAAACAACGAAACTAAAGTTATTACATGGCTTTCATCATAGTTCACTACATAAGTTTTTCAGAATAAAAAGATAAGAAAACTAGGGATCTAGCTTTTGCAACCTAGACATTCTTTAGAAGAAAAAAAAACTTGAGATCTACTCCTAGTGTCGATTTCCTTGGACTTAGCCTTCACCATGCTCAGCACCTAGGTGGTTGGAAAAAACACCCAACAAAAGGGAAAGGAAAACAATGTAGGTGTCAAAAAATATGAATAGGATATCAAGGTAAAGAAAACATGTAAATAAAGGCTAGTTTTCATCATAAGATGAAGATTTCAAGAGTATGTGGCTATTTTTAAATAGATGCTTTCCATAAACCAAATATAATAAAAGGGTTGCATGCATGATAATTATGACTACCTTAACTAAGTAGGGTTGAAGCACCTACCAGACCTCAACCTATAGGTGATGGGAGAATTAATACATTCGTAGTCACCTACACATATTGTTATGGGGGAGAATAAGACATTCCCCAAGGTGAATTAATACATGCCCTATCTATGGGTGGTTGTACATAAGTACCTCTACTACGGCTAAATAGTCCATAAAATCAACATGTTAGAAAAGAAATCATGGCAAGTAAAAGCATCTTATCAATTATAACATGGCAGTGGGGTACAAGACCCAAACAAAAGAGAAACAATATTTATTTAGAGGCAAATATAAAAAAGGATTCCAGAATAGAAGATTTAGGGTTCATTTAAGCCTCATTAGGGAAATATAAGGTTTGGATGCAATTATCCCAACATAGGGTGTAAGCAATGCACATATCTCTCTTACTGATATCATTTACTAACTTTCACCACTTTAATTAAGTCCAAGCTCCACTTTTCCTATTTTCAATGTATTAACATGTATAAGAGTACATAATGCACGTTAATGTATAGAAAACTTAATTTTAGAACGTTTTAGCAAAACTCAGATCTAGATTCTAAAAATATCACCAATGAACTTATTAGGTTCTCCTGATCAAGAATACATATTTTTATGTCAATTTTGGAGTTATGATGATTAAGATGTATTTTTTATGGATTTTATGCATTAAATTAATTTTCCATAGATTACCCTCCATAAAACTTTGAAATCAGTACTCAAAAGCATTTCTGTTAGATCGAGATTAATTTTTTGATTCCAAACATATTTATTTGTCAAATTTGGTTAAGCATATTAAAAGATATGAAAATTTCAATTTGAACCAATTCGGAAATGACAAGTCAAAAATCTTTGAGAGAAAGGAAAAGGGAGAGAGGGAGGGAGAAAACACCATTTGACCTGAGATTAGGTTTGGAGTTGCATAGGTGACCAAAATAGAGCTGCTAGAGAAGGTAAAACAACAAGAAACCAAAACCCTAGAAGAACATGGTAAATAGAGATGGAGATCATTAATTTTAAACATAGAAGCATGAGTTTTAAGCATGTAATAAGAAATATATGAGATGGGGGTTATAAAACTCACCTCTAGGGAAGGTGGATAAGTTCAAGTAGAACGATTCCCGAACTAGAGAGGTTGGTTTCTCCAACAAAGCTCCTATCTTGAGCAAGAAGTACCTTCTCCAATTTAGAGGTGAAAAACCCTAGCAAAAGGACATGGAGATGAGGTGTTTAAGGGCTCTAGGTGGGGTTTCACCATGGAAGGCCACGGTTTTGACCTAGAAGAAGGTTGTAGGAAGATTAAAAGCATGAAAATAGGGAAGGAAAGCAGGAAACTTACTATTTTTGGTCGAAATCACCAAGGAGGAGCTTTAGAAACCCTAAATAGAGCAAATTTGGAACCCTAGGTGCCTTCTTCACCAAGGTAAGCACTCTCTTTTACCTTGGGACAACACCTTTGTGGCAAAATAGAGTAGGAACGATTCTCTAAGATAGAAGAAAGAGAAGGAGAGTAAGAGTTTTTGAATTGGGAGGTGGGAAGGGGTAGATACGACTTTATATAGAAGGGGGCAAGCATGAGGTGTCTATGGGACTTTCCATGTGTCCTTAGCCTAGGGATTCACGGTCATGTAAGAGGACAATTCATAGAGACTTCTTGTATATCAAATGTCAGTCCTAAAAGACCATGGAGACTTCTAAGCCATCCCCAACGTCCTCCAATC
Organism: Alisma plantago-aquatica; assembly: GCA_963693085.1. Taxonomy (NCBI): domain Eukaryota; kingdom Viridiplantae; phylum Streptophyta; class Magnoliopsida; order Alismatales; family Alismataceae; genus Alisma; species Alisma plantago-aquatica. Next base: position 926,047,651 of record OY856411.1, on the reverse strand, counting down.
AAAGAAATAACCCCATTTGTTGATAGCTTTAAAGATAAGCTCATTTATAAAGAGGGTAATCCCTAAAATGCCCTTGGAGAGAAACACCTTCAAAACAAGGTTCAACTAGGTTCCCCATACTTCAAAATCTTGAGAATGGTAAGGGAATATCTAATTATTATAATGCATTTGATAATTTTCAAAGCAAACCACCCAATTGAGTAATTTGTATAAAAGTCCAGAATGTTCCTAAAATTGCATAACTTGCACAAAAAACATTTAAATTGAACCAAATTTGAAACTTAGGCTCATTTTATGATTTAAAAGCACATAAAAAAGTTAGATTAAGGTGTAGAACACCTAACTAAGGTCTTTATATAGACTTTCACTAAGTTATTTGTGCACAAACCCTTTTATTAGTACAAATAGTGAATAAATGTTCACCAAACCACTATAAATTTCACTAATTAAACATGAATGACATAAAGGACATAAATGAAAGGGAAATTTGGGAAAAAGGATTACATGTAGATTACATCTAAGATTTTGTATGTTACAACATTTGATGATGTCAAAGTGTACCCAACGACATGTGATGAGTGCAATGATTTTAGGTCTAAGAACCGCAATCACCACCATCATGCTTCTGACTACCATTCAATGATTTTCATGTATCACTCTCGAGGTGGGTCTATCTCATATACTATTCACTAACATGTATTTATATTCTTGACTTGATATCACATATCATGACTAATGTGACTTTGTCATTAATCAACACACACTCTAGTCTTATGTATTACTATTGTCTATTTTTCTTCTACAATAATAACTGACTAGGGACATAACAAGAATGTATGTGCTCTTATCATACATATGATTGCATCATCCAGGTCATCAACTTGAACGCATATGTCATTGAGTATCATCATTCTTTAGACATCTACTTATGTCTTTGTCATCATCTCATGGCTAAGACAAATATAATAGATGAAATTACCTTTATAATTATCAAATCAAGTATCTAAAGCCTCACTCCAATCATCATGTGATTGGCTCTCAGCACATACATACCAACGAGAACAACCCCCAAGGGTTGATTTTTCCTTGAGTTAGAACTTCCATTGACCAACGAGACTTGTGCCTTCCCATTGACCGATGAGCGTTCTACCCTACAATGGTGTGATGACCTGGTGCCCGATGAAAACTCGACGGTCAATGAAGCATCACCACTACGTCGACATACGGGATCACTCTATCCAATCCTCATCAACTGACAACATCCTTGTCCCTTTGACAGATGGAATCGCTACAATGTATCTTGAGGACTTCTCTATCTTTAGTTCCTTGACAACGATATACCTGCACACAGAGGTTGACAAAAGACCAACAACCAACTAATGGGTTTGCAAAGTGCATCGAACGTTGACCTTACCAAAATAACGATTACTATATATATATTAAAACAACAATTACTTAAACAAATTCTTACATTATTAAATGACTACAACATATAATATTATAGTCATACTTACATTTCCGACAAGGAGTGGATCAAGTGGTCAAGCACAGTGTCTCCTCATGAAGGGACCCGGGTTCGAATCCTAGTTTCCACCTTGATTTACCACCTCCCGGGCATTTGGCCTCTGCCACAGGAGTGGGAGAGGGGGGGAGAAATATTTCTCTCTTAATCCCATAGTCATACTTACATTAGTTATACAAATTTGTCTCACTGTGATTCATCATGCAAAGATAAATTAATGACAATTTAATGTTGGATGAAGGATATATTATACGAATAAATGTATGTAATTATTATATCACAAGGAGTGTTCATGATATACAAATGTATATGTACTATATAATGAAGAAAAATATTTATATATGCCAAATAAAAATTATCATACTATTTAAGTTTCCATATTGACTCATGTTGTTGTATCATTACCATATTTTTGAAGAATTTTTTTTGATAACGAAGAATCACTCTTAAATTTCCCAATATTAATTTACATTTAATTGATATTTATCTCAAAACAAATAAAAATATAGAAATTGTTTACTTTCTACAATATTGACGACTACAAACATTCTTCTTATGCAAAAATAAAAAACATTACATATAATAACATGTCTACTTTTAATAATTTTGATGAAATCAAAGTTCCTATATATATATATATATATATATATATATATATATATATATATATATATATATATATATATATATATATATATATATATATATATATATATATATATATATATATATATATATCAGAATTACTGGTAAGTATACTCCAAACCCATGAAAGTGTACAAAGAAGATACATGTCGCACACATGACATGTGACTTAAAACAAAAAACCAATATGCTTCATCTTGAAAGATGTTTTTACAAAAGATTTGTGTTCCTATTAATAATAAGAGGAATCCCGTCTAACCTTCCCTTATGATATTTATATATAATTGGAAAAAAAATTCCACATTATAAAAGACACTAAGGTCATCCTTTGGTGTTTTCACAAACATCTGGCATTGCTTTCTTTTCAAATCATTTGTGCGCATATAGTCACACACCAGAGACAAATAACCCTCTCCAATGAAGGTAGTCTTGCAATCTCCTTTAAGGTGTCAATGAGGCTCAAGCATCCCTTTTTATTAAGCTTCAGTCTAGATCTCCCCCGTAGGTGTTTTCAGAATTTGCATGAGCTAAAGAGATGTTCACTATCATCTTTAGTATTACCAAACATGAGACAAGTAGTAATCATGGAAGTGCTTCCTTCATAGGTTCCCACCAAACAATGGGTAGCCTAAATATTTTGTCGTCCATTCACCTTTGTGCATGCCAACAATTCAAGAAGTTCCTCCTTCTTTTTGCATGAAACAAACATAAAGATATGCGACTTACTCTCATTAAGATTCATACTATATAGTTTCCCAAAGCTTTCCAGCAAGTCTTTTAAACACATTAGTGTATTCTTCCTTCCTTCCACAAACATAAGGATATCATCTACAAAGAGAAGATGAGATAGAACTTTGGTGTTCCTAATTGTGTCGGTCTTGATCATCTTATTTTGGATGTTCATGCCTATCATTCTAGTTAAGCCTTCTAAAGAAATTGTGAAAAGTAAAGGTGAAAATGGGTCATCTTGCCTCAATCCATTAGAGCTATCGAAATGACCTTCAAGAGAACCATTCACTAGTAGAAAGAATGAATTTTTCATGATGCACTACTGGATCATCCTAATTTAGTCTTCGTAGAAACCTAGACCCTGAAGACATTTACATAGATAATACCAATCAACAAGGTTGTAAGCCTTGGTAATATCTAGTTTAAGGTGGGCAGAAGGAATGCTACTCGTCACATTGTAGTTCAAGGTTAACTCAGCTGCTAGCATGGCACAATCTTCAATTCTCCTCCCTTTCATAAAAGCACCCTGGTAGGGTGATATAATTTTAGGTAGGATAGAGTATAGGTGTATAGTTATAATCTTCTTGATCATTTTATACAACACTGAGTAGCATGAGATGGATCAAAAATCTGCAAAAGTAGATGTGATATATTTTTTGGGTATGATAGCAAGGAAGATGTGGTTTATCTGTTACACTATGTTCCCCACTTTATAGAACCATTGAATTGCATCAATAAAAGAGTGCTTAAAAATTTCCAAGTTTTTCTTATAGAAGGATCTGTTGAAGCCTTCTAGCCCCATAATTTTATTGGCTCCTATACTCCACACAACATTCTTCACCCCGTTCTCATTTGGGCATTTGCAGAGCATCAAATTATCCTCTTCAAAGACCAGTTTATCACATCATATGTTATTCTCATGTTGCTTGCTTGGTTTCTACTATACAAACTTTGAAAGAGCTCAGTTTTTTGCTTGATGATCTCCTCCTTGTTGTAAATATAGTTCCCCTCGCCATCATAGAGTTCAATAATTGTGTTCATTGATTCCTTTCTTCTGACTATAGAATGCTATAATTTTTTATTGTGGTCATGATTCTCGATCCAAATGGATGTACTGTGTTGCCAGTAAAATTTCTCCTCCACATTGTCTAATGTCTTTATTCTATCAAGGGTAGCCTTTCAACTTCAATTAGATCTTCATCTAACGGATTCCACTGAAGGATTTTAGCAATATCTTCTAGCTCCCTTTTTTCCTTCTTCAACAGGTTTATAGGTTAACATATTGCCTCACCCATGCCTTCAGAGCTTTCCTAACATTCTTAAGTATCTGGTTGACACTAAATAAAGCATTACCATACACTTCCTCTTTCCACTCTTTGTTAATGATCTCTTGACACCTAGACCATTTCTTCCATATTCTAAGGAATCTGAAAGGCTTATTCTTCCTCGTGATTTCCCTTAAATTCACCTATAATGCAAAGTGATCTAAAAAGAATGAAGAAAATAATTTATTTTTGGAACCTGGAAAGCACTCCATCCAATCATCATTGAGTAGAACTCTATCTAGTTTACACGCAATGTGTTTGGCTTTCTTCAAGTTTTTGTCCCATGTGAAAGATTTTTTGTCCATCACTAGAAACTCAGTGAGACATGCAATATCAATGGCAGTATTGAATGAACTCAACACCACATTCAATACCTCTCTTCTACCCATGTTTTCCTCCCTCTCCCTGATATGGTTGAAATTCCTAAAGACAAGCCAAGGAGTTCTGATACTAGTGGATAAATGTTTGAATTTGTCCCATCGTTCAATTCGCTGACTAATTAAGTTGTGGGCATAAAATACTGATTCATTACTATCGAATCTTCTTTATTGATGCACTTAGAAATGATTTGTTGGTCGTCCACATCAATGGGTTCCAACTCCAAAGATTTGGGATTCCATCCCATATAGACTCTTCCATTCTTGTTATGGTCGTGGTTAATGAACAACTTCCACCCCACTGGAATCATTTTGCTCACCAAATGCTTTCTATGCACTTTGATCTTAGTTCCAACCAGTCAACTTATGCAAGCTTGAACCGATCTAATAACTTACCTCACCTCCCTTCTCTTCTATGGCATATACATATATATATATATATATATATATATATATATATATATGTATATATATATATACATATTTTTTTGTCGGTAAAAAGTCATGTTGCTATTAATCTGCGCCCCTACAAAACTGGGATGATAAACATCTGAAACAAACCTAGAGAGTCCATAAATGGACCTCCTGAAAGACCAAGAAAAAAGAGAAAACACAGACAACCATCAACCAACCGACTCCAGTCGACAACTAAAGAGGTCAGCAACCATGCCACCAACACTGATCACTAGCATTATGCACACCTTCAAAGAGTGACGTCTTTGGTTTCTGGAGGCTGATTTAAGAGTTGCAGAAGAACATCAGCAGTGCTAGTTGCTAAGGCTTAGTTGCTTCTCAATCAATCCTAAAATATACATCACAAGGAAGTGAAAGTCACATAAGAATCCATCAAAACGCTGCACTGCACTCTGGGATCCTGTGATTAGTCCACCTACTAGGCCTTCACTGGCAATAATTAGCACCCACAAATTTGTGAAGAATAGATAGATCTATAACCCCATTCCTCCAGTCAGCAACAAAATGGGTCTTTGAATCCAAGTAGGACCAAACACCAGGTCCTTGAATATCGGTAGAAGTTGTTTGCTGACGAGAATAAGGAGAATAGAGTTTTCCCTATTCACCTTATTCTCGTCAGCAGCACGATCCTACAGAGAGTTGATTCGCTTCTTCCATTATCCCCTTATATTGGCGCGCAAGCGCTCGGTTGAAAAATCATGTCTTCTTTTGCTTTTTCCCTTGCGGAGATCGGGCGTGTTATCTCAGTTGGAGATGGGGTTGGTTTGGCTAAAGCAAGGAGGGTGTATATATATATACATATTTTTTTTTGTCGGTAAAAAGTCTTGTTGCTATTAATTGAAACCAAACTTTAGGTACAGAGATCTGTGCCCCTACAAAACTGGGATGATAAACATCCAAAACAAACCTAGAGAGTCCATAAATGGACCTACTGAAAGACCAAGAAAAAAGAGAAAACACAGACAACCAGCAACCAACCGACTCCAGCTGACAACTGAAGAGGTCAGCAACCATGCCACCAACACTGATCACTAGCATTATGCAAACCTTCAAAGAGTGAAGTCTTTGGCTTCTGGAGGCCGAGTCAAGAGTTGCAGAAGAACATCAGCAGTGCTAGTTGCTAAGGCTCATTTGCTTCTCAATCAATCCTAAAATATACATCACAAGGCAGTGAAAGTCACACAAGAATCCATCAAAATGCTGCACTGCACACTGGGATCCTACGATTAGTCCACCTACTAGGCCTTCACTGGCAATAATGAGCACCCACAAATTTGTGAAGAACAGATAGATTTTTAACCCCATTCCTCCATTCAACAGCAAAACGGGTCTTTGAATCCATGTAGAACCAAACACCAGGTCCCTGAATATCAGTAGAAGTTGTTTGCTGATGAGAATAAGGAGAACAGAGTTTTCCATGTTCTCCTTATTCTCGTCAGAAGCACGATCCTACAAAGAGTTGATTCGCTTCTTCCATTATCCCCTTATATGGGCGCACAAGCGCTCGATTGAAAAATCATGTCTTCTTTTGCTTTTTCCCTTGCGAGTATCGGGCGCGTTATCTCAGTTCGAGTTGGGGTTGGTTTGGCTAAAGCAAGGAAGGTGTATATATATGTACATATATTTTTTTTTGGTCGGTAAAAAGTCATGTTGCTATTAATTGAAACCAAACTTTAGGTACAAAGATCTGTGCCCCTACAAAACTGGGATGATAAACATCCAAAACAAACTTAGAGAGTCCATAAATGGACCTCCTGAAAGACCAAGAAAAAAGAGAAAACACAAACAACCAGCAACCAACCGACTCCAGCCGACAAATGAAGAGGTCAGCAACCATGCCACCAACACTGATCACTAGCATTATGCACACCTTCAAAGAGTGACATCTTTGGCTTCTGGAGGCTGAGTCAAGAGTTGCAGAAGAACATCAGCAGTGCTAGTTGCTAAGGCTCAGTTGCTTCTTAATCAATCCTAAAATATACATTACAAGGCAGTGAAAGTCACACAAGAATCCATCAAAATGCTACACTGCACACTAGGATCCTGCGATTAGTCCACCTACTAGGCCTTCACTGGAAATAATGAGCACCCACAACTTTGTGAAGAATAGATAGATCTGTAACCCCATTCCTCCAGTCACTAGCAAAATGGGTCTTTGAATCCAAGTAGGACCAAACACCAGGTCCTTGAATATCGGTAGAAGTTGTTTGCACAATACCAAACAAAAACACCCAAAGGTGTTCCCTGCACGCAACAATAGAACGGGCAAAGAAGAAGAGAGGAAGAACCTACCTCTCTTTGATCAAACCCCTCATGATGCACCTGAAAGCCTCAAGACTTTACGTCAAACACCTTGAAGGTGTTCCAAATCTGCTATAGCATAGCCACCGCCGTGCAAGCTTCGATCAGCTAGGGGCACCATAGGGCAATCTGTCGAACATGTTGCGGTCTTCCCCCGAACAAGCAGCAACAGAGTTGGCTAATAGGACCGGCTATGCACACCCAAGCAGACAAAGCCGCAAACAGCAGAAGACACATCTGGACGCCGAGATGTAGCAGGGACCAGCCACCACATGGCATCTCGTTGGCCTTCCAAGGCATCGCACCTCCTCGTCCACCCACTGTCCAGCAGTGAGCCACCCAGTGAGACGACAAAGAAGGTTCCCTATTCTCTTGTCGGAGAACCCAGGACTTGATGGCCGCCATGAAGGGATCGCCTCCGGATGACAGGGTGAAACCAGGACTTGATGGGCCGCCAAGAAGGAGTCACCTCCGATTGTAAGAGCGAAGAAGACTCTGTCGAATCGAATCAGCCACCATTGCACATCCGATATGGGGTTATAAGGGCGAGGTCAGAGAGGGAGTCAAGGGACTCCCGGCTAGCCAGTGAGGCCTCATCAATGAGCAGTCCAGAGAGAACCAGATGCCCAACGAGGAAGCCATCACCACCGGAGGAGACCCGCCATCGTCAAGGAAGCACCAGCATCACTCGGAGATAGGATGAAGGGGAGCCAATGAGGAGGGGAAGAGAAACCCATCGTCATTACCGTGATGGAGCAGCAAGCGATCTTCGAATCTGGAGCAGAGTAGCTTCTCTCCATCCGCCACGCTTGAGCAAGATGGAGTCGGTAGAGCCAAAGTAACCAAAATGCCATCCCGGATCTAACCTGCGTGCATCACATCCCCCCGCAAACCAAACCACCGAGAACACCAGGCCCGCTCCTTCCTCCAGATAACCGCTCCTACAACTCGCTCGCCTTGACTGATGATAGGCCAGGGGGAGGAAAGCGTCAGAGACGCTTCCTCCCCCCAGCACTAGCCATCGGGAGGGTAGAGAGAAGGGAGAGCTGTGAACCCTAGAGAGAGGGAGCTCCATATATATATACATATATATATATATGTGTGTGTGTGTGTGTGTCTATAAATATACACACACACACATATATATACATATATATATATATTGATATATACATATATATATATACATACATATATATATCTATATTTTCTACAATGTAAAGTAAATAAATCTTATGATGTAATTATAGTGAACATTAAAAAGATTGTGTTAATGGTGTGAGGAGGATAACTCCATTCTTGTGGCACAATCACAATGTGATGTAAAAAAAACTCATATGAATAGATAATTTTAATTTTAGAAAAGGAAAAATGAACAAAAAGACAAATTGTGTTTTATAAAAATATCTTTTTCAGAAGCATAGGTCACAAATTAGGCTGTTAGTCATTTCTTGAAGGAAAATTCTATCGATCTAAAAATAGAATTATAAGACGTAGACGACGGTTTCATAAGGTCCCCATATGTGACGTGTTGAAGGCACAACATAAGAGAAGTCATGTGAGAGGTCATGTTATCTGAAAGTACTCTAAAAGTATCAAAATCAAAATGTAGAGGATGATGATTTGTCATAAAAGATATACTAACTTGTGTACCTTTTGTTCAGTGGAATCATGAGTTGCCTGGCCTTTTTAAAAGTTACTTAAAAGAAGACTAGTCAGGAGAAAAAACTCTAGTAAGATTAAAACGTACGTGTTTGTAAATCTGTCAAATCAAAAGGCACTGTGATATGTATTTTGGAAGTAAGCTATATATATGTTACTCCAACCATATAATATATGTCTCTCTTGAAAAGAAGCAAGCATGTAAGATACCTAGGAAAAATTTGTGCAATCACAATAAGCATAATACCCGTTAGATGGTGGAAAATCTCATCAAGGTTGGAGAAAACTCGATTCTGGTGAATGAAAATAGTGTTTGGTATGATTTTTGTGCCGATGCATAAGAATTGATTAGTTGGGCTTAGACCTATTGTATTTTTCCTTTTCTCTAATTAGCTTGTGTACTCTCAGGATCGTATACATAGGAGACCCAACAATCTTATTTCAAGTACTAAATAGAAACTCTATTTCATGTGGTATCAGAGCAGTATGTTCTTTCCCTCCCATATTTCTTTTCTCCCTGGCGGCTGCCGTATGTGATTGATTCTCTATCAAGGCAGTGCTCCAAATTTGTACTCCTATATGCTAGAAGTATGACGCTTATGTTCTGATTTGGTTGGCTATTGCAACCATTATTCATCCTCCGCATCATGACGAGATCGTGTAACACGCAGAGAACCAAGCAGCCCTCATTCATCTCCACTTATTCGTTAGTTGGCGGATTTAGTTGGTTGATTTCGATGTATTGAAGCCATTTCTGCGTACATGATTCACGTAGGGCTGGAGTTAGTAAAGGCCAAAGTGATTTAGATCAAAAGAAAGAAGTTTACAAAGTGAATCGCTCCCGTTATAGTTTCTTAAAAAAAGTGAACAAAAAAGACGAGACAAAAGACCTTATCCTAATTTATAAAGCACCAAAACACAAAAGGGGTAAATTTTTATTTTTCTTCCTCTCCATGTGGTTCCCCTAATCCACATGGATGAGTGCTTTCTTTTAAAAATTAGGAATTTTATGTTCTTTATCCTACCATGCCATTAATCTGGTAGTACTTTCTATTTTTCTCCCAAGGTAATGTTACTCCTCATTCTACCTAGTTTTCATTCCAGTAGTATTTCGGTTTTGTTCATTTATACCATGCTACATTTCGGTACCTTTACTTTCCATTTGTACTATGCTATATTTCGGTATCTTTACTTTGTATTTGTAGCGTGCTACATTCTGGTACCTTTTTGTCTATTTGTACCGTGTTAGTCTCAGGTATCTTACTCACCATATCATGGGTGATGCTGCTAAAACAACTATCATTTACAATGATATGCCGCACATATCTGCCATGAAACTTAACGATGACAACTTTCTACTTTGGATGAATGTTGTTCAAACATTTCTAATATAATGGGCTAGACTCAAGTTTATCACTAAGGATTCCCCTACCGTACCAGATACTGCCTGGACTACATACAACAACCATGTTCTTTCATGGCTCTGGGGGTGCATGGGGCCTGATATTGCCATCAAATACATGTGGCACAAGTACGTCAAAACAATGTGGGATGAAATGAAGTAGCACTTCATGTAGGAGGACAACTACTTGTGCATCTACAACGTCATGGACAAAATCTTCTCAAAACGGTAAGGGGATTGACCCCTGTCCAAGTACTATGATGCAATGAAGGCCTTGTCCAACCAACTGAATTTTTTCTCTCCCACGACCTCTGTAGAGGTTACCAAAGAAAGATCAACTCTCCTCATCAGACACTTTCTCAATGGGCTTCATCCTCACTTTTTGGTTGTTCGAAAACTACTCCTAGTTGGCGCGACCCTTTCATCCATTAACTAGGAATATGCATGCCTGGCCCAGTCTGAAATGATTGCTCCTCGTATTTATCCTATTGGTGAATTAGTATCTCCATCAGCAATGGTTGTGACGGCTAGAGGTCATGGTCGTGGGCAAGGCCAATGCCCAAAGTGCACTTATTATGGCAAGTTGGGCCACACCGAACATGTTTGTCACTCGAAGAATGGATATCCAACACACTATGGGAGAGGACGCGATAGAGGCTCTACGCATGTTTCTCAAGCACCTACCCACATTGGTCAAACGTCTTCCCCGAGAATTGGTCGTGCACCTCCTCCACCACAGGCATCTTCTCAAGCTTCTCATGTCTCATTATCTCATGAGGAATATGAATGCATTTGCCAAGCTGTCCAATATTATGGGGATTCTTCCCTCCACAAAAGTATTGCCGCTTCTGCCTCTTCAGATTGGCAAGTCAGAGATCTACCTACAACTGGTTCTTTTACCCATCTAGCCACCTCTTCTTAAGGTAAAGTTGGGGCGTCCATGCTTGCTTCTATATCTAAATGGATTAGGGGTTCGGGTGTGACTCAGCATATGACTGGTATGCCCCATCTTTTAAACACATTCGTTTTGTTTATCCCTCACTCCTCTATCACCATGGCAGATGGGTTGGTCAAATGAGTAACTCGGTGTGACACTGTTCCTATCTCTTATAAAATCAAGTTGATTGTTGTCCACTTTGTTCTAAACTTTCTATATAATTTGATGTTAGTAGCAAAAACTGTTGATTCTCTCAAATGTTTTGTAATTTTTGGTCCATCTGGTTTTATTTTACAGGATTGGAGGAATTTGACAGTGATTCAGCAGGGTGTATGTTTTGGTGATCTCTACTACTTATCCACCCCCCTCCGACCAACCTCAAACACTTCTTGCCTCCATGCCACTTCAGCTACATCTACGTCATGGCCATTTACCTTTAGATAAGCTTAAATTATTAGACAATTCTTTATCTTCATGTTCTTCCAATCAATGTAATGTTTGTCAGCTATGGAAACATCATCATGTATCCTTCCCTACCCATATTTGTAAACAATCATCTCGTATGTTTGACTTAGTTCATAATGATGTATGTGGTCCATTTAAAACTACTAGTTACAATGTCTATAGATATTTTCTTACATTTGTGGATGATTTTTCTATAATGACATGGTTTTACTTACTTCCTACTCATGTTGAAGTCTTTGCATTAATTTGTGAGTTTCCCAAGTTGGTTTTAGTTCAATTTTCAACGTCTATTAAGATTCTTAGAACCGACAATGCCCTTGAGTATACCCAAAAGGTTGTCACCTCCTTTTTCTGTGAAGTAGGGAGGATTCATCAGCACTCATGTGCATACTCTCCACAACAAAACAACATTTTCGAGCATAAAAATCATCATTTACTTGATACTACACACTCGCTTTTCATTCATGCCAACTCACTTAAGTCTTTTTGGTCAGATGCAGTCCTCACTCCTTGCTTTCTTATTAATCTCCAACCTTCCTCTATTCTAAGGGAAGTGCACTCCTTTTTCCATTATTTACAATCAATCCAAATTGTTCCCCCTACTGCCTCAGGTTTTTGGTTGTGTCACCTTTCTTCACAATTTTGATCCCAAGGCCGACAAACTCCACCCCCCCAAGCTATCTAAATGGTATTTCTTGGTTATCCTTGTTCCTAAAAAGGATACAAGTGTCTTAAACCTAATTTCGGCATAATCTATATCTCTGTAGATGTCACCTTTCATGAGGATGAAAGTATGAAATATTCTTTTCATCCAGCTCAACCCCCATTGATTATACTGATACTATGGTCTCGTTTCCTGACCCATTCATTCCACCAACGCCACCACCATCTCCACCATCCCTAACACCATATCGGTGTATGGAAGATGAGTTACCAGCTACATCTGCTTCATCATCATCATTTTCAGACCAATCCAATCTACCGGTGGTACTACACAAATGCATAAGCTCTTGCACTATCAAGCATCCCATTTCAAATACTTGTTGTCTAGCACATCTTTCTTCTTTTGCATCATCTTTTACTACTGCCCTAGACACAACATATGTTCCCAAGTATCCAATAGATGCTCTACGCCATCTTGGTTGGAAAGTTGCCATGATATAAGAAATGTGGGCTCTCCACGTAAATAAGACATGGGATCTTGTGACTCTACCAGTAGGCAAAAGAATTGTAGGTTGCCGATGCGTTTTCTCTATAAAGCATAAGTCAGATGGTTCTGTTGAAAGACTCAAGGCGCACCTGGTTGACAAAGGATTCACCCACACCTTTAGAGTGGATTACTTTGAGACATTCTCTCCAATAACAAGGATTGCATCCCTCTGCATCCTTATCTCCCTTGTAGCTCACCTTGACTGGCCTCTTTACCAGCTCGACATGAAGAATGCATTTCTTCACCGAGATCTCCTGGAGAAAGTCTACATGCAGCAACCGCCCAAGTTTGTTGTTGAGGGGGTGTCTTCTAAAAAAGTATGTCATTTAAGATGATCTCTCTATGGCCTCAAGCAGTCTCTAAGGTCCTGGTTCAACATGTTAGGTGATGTCCTAACTCAGCTTTACTTCTAAAGATCAACCACAGACCACTCCTTGTTCTTTTCCAAGTCCTCCAAAGGTCATGTTCTTGTTGTTGTCTATGTTGATGACATTACCATCACCGGTGATGATATGATGGGGATATCCCAGCTCAAGAAGTATTTGCATACACATTTCCATACAAAAGACTTGGGCACCCTATGATACTTCCTTGAAATTGAAATCCTCTACTCAGCCTCAGGGATAAGTCTATCACAACGATGCTACGTCGTGGACCTACTTCAAGAAGCCAACATGGAAGAAGCCAAACCAGTTTCTACCTTTGTGGAGTATCATATGAATCATGTACATGAAGGAGAACTCTTTGCTGATCCAGAGAAGTATCGTTCTATAGTTGGAAAGCTGATTTACTTAACTATTACTCGACCAGATATTACCTATGTTGTTGGGATAGTCAGCCAACACATGAGTGCACCACTCCAGGTCCATTGGGCCAACGTTCAACACATTCTTCACTATCTAAAGAGTTCTCCAAAATGAGGATTGTTGTACAAATGTTTGAACTCCAAGGTAATCACCATCTCTAGATATGCTGATGCAGACTGGGCTGGTGATTCTAAAGACCAACGCTCCACTTCTGGCTATTGTGTCAGGATTGGCACTCACCCAGTTTCTTGGAGGAGTAAAAAATAGGTTGTCGTAGCTCGCTCTAGCACAGAGGTAGAATATCAGGCCATGGCTCATGCATGTTGTGATCTGTAGTGGGTCAGATCAATCTTGACTGAATTTCAAATTCCTTTTCAAACTTCAGCTACTCTATGTTGTGACAACTAGGCAGCTATACACATAGCTAATAATCTAGTCTTCCATGAGTGCACAAAACACATTGAAGTTGACTATCATTTTGTATGGGACCTGGTCAAAGCCAAGAAAAGCATCATTCCTCACATTAGGATAGGTGATCAAGTTGCGCAAATCCTTACCAAACCTCTTCCTCATGCTTTATTCAAGTATATGGGCATCAAGTTGGGACTTCACAATGTTTACTCTCCAACTTGAGGGGGTGTGTTAGTATATTTGATTAGTTGGGCTCAGGCCCATTGTATTTTACCTTTTCTCAAATTAGCTCATGTACTCTCTATCTCCTATATATAGGAGACCCAACACTCTTATTTCAAGTATTGAATAGACACTCTATTTCACATTAATAAATATATAGGTCATGTTCAAAAGTTAATATATTTTCAAATTATTCATGGTGTCAAATTAGAATCAAATATTTACAAAATTTTGTCTAAAAAGATCAGTAAGTATATTATTAAATATCGGCAATAGAAATCAGTCACATCAATTTGGTGCATGAAAGGAGGAATATCATTATATATTTTTGACCATATAGATCAAAATTGTCTACTAACTTCTCTAAACATCACACAAAGTCTCCAAGCCATAATTATATCTATGTCTTGGTAAGCAAGGGTTTTCTCAACTTAATGATCCTATCTTCCTTGTGTTTTACTAAGTGTTTGTTCTTTCATTTCTCCTTCATATACCATAGAATCAACATATTCACTACTAGTTGGCATAGTTTAGCCCGGTTTTGTCAACTTTAAAATTTCAAAAAATTCATACATATTGATTTGTAAACTTCTCAATACAAACAAAATAGAATTCTTGATTTGCATTTTGTTTTGATTTGATTTTGTTCCAAATTGTAGCATTAGAAGATAGCATCATGTAGTCGCATTCCCTGTCATGTTGGGGGTTGAACGCATGGCTCATTCTTTATTATATATTCTAGTATGAGTCATATTCACAATATGTTAAGGTTTTAGTCCTTATGGATTCTCTTTGATTTAGTAAAAGAATGCCCACTCCCCTTTTCATTATGCTCAACACACTAGCATTTCTTTAGATTGTTGTCTTGGTCAATCTACATTGATCACTTACATGCCATTCAAGGTGACCCTCATGTAGCTTTTCCTCTATAGTCACCACCACCATTTTCAGCATATAGTTTCTTTTCAAGCTAACCTCCCTTTCCTACCAACACAGAAACGATAACATATGCATTTCTTCTTCATTCATCTTATTGAAACATTATTTCAGCATTTCCTACATTTGTTTCCACTTAAGATGGTTGATTATATATCTATTTTGTAAAACTTGGTTGTTAATTTCTATTTTTGTAGAATGTCAATATTAATTGATTATCACTTAATCTATTCACTAATTGTCAATTAGTATTCACATTAGTTCTATGTAGATAGTTCATCTATTTCTATTTCCATTTCAAGATTCATGGTACCAAAGAAGTAAAATAGGGAAAATTATCCCTTCTTTCCTTATGTACCCATTTCTCCTTTGTTCTTATCCTCTTTAAAACTTGTAGCAGCCAATCTTTGTCTCTGTTAAATTTTTATTTTCTAGCATGATTTTGTCAATAATATTAAAACGTCCTCCTAAACATGATTACACACTATTAACACAAGATTCAAAATAAAGTGTGTATATCTATATTTTTAGACCAAATTCTTATTTACCACTCACAATTTAGTGATACAAAGTTTTTAGATGAGGGTGCATTAATTTAGTCTTGGAATATGATTAGCATATATATATACACACATATATATACCTATACATATGTGTGTGTTATGTGTATTTATACACACACACACACACACACACACACACACACACACACACACACATATATATATATATATATATATATATATATATATATATATATATATATATATATATATATATATATATATATATATATATATATATATATATATAGATATATATGTGTGTGTGTGTGCGCGCGCGTGTGTGTGTATGAATATAAATATACACACACAACTATATATATATCATTCATTCATTATTTGTGCGGGCAACTAATGTTAGTTACTTATAGATCTAGTTTTATAATAAGAAGGCACCGAACTCCAATGAGACGACAAACTATATAATATAAAAAGTCATATTGTTAACATAGTGTTCTCTTTTTATTGTGTTTGTTGAAAATAAGAAAAATGACATTGACATTTCTAAAGGAAAAAAATTATACACTACAGTCTAACCAAGAGTTAATATTTGTAGTCAGAAAGTCAAAAGTTTAAACGAAGCACTCTTATCTTAACGAGAACAACTAGATAACTAATTTATGTTACCCAACTAGGTAATGAATGCATCCTCAAACACACACACACACACACACACATACACACACACACACACACACACACACATATATATACAGTTGTGAAGCCATGATCTTCAATAAGGAAGGGCGCCACTAAGGGAACCAACTATGACACCGAGTCAATTTTAGACCGAGACATTTAATGTTTTAAATTGAAAGTTTTGATGAAATATTTCAAAAAATAAGTTGTGTACTATTGAACAATTTAGCATCTCATTTAGTTTAAAAGCCATACATATGCACCATAGATTAATTTTCATTACATATTGAAGAATATCATAATTCTAATATTGGTATAAAAAGACAAGTTATGGATGTTTATGATGTTTATCCTCTTTGAACACACATTGAGATTTTATAATTTTGTAATTTAGTAACTTGGTGTAATCTGGAGTTTAAGAAAAATTCTCTTTGAAACTCCCTCTAGTTAGTCAGGATTTTTGTCGCATCAATGCCATCAGTTAATATCGATTGGATTATGAAATCTCGCTCAGTGTGTAATTTTTTAATCTTAATTAACTCATGAATGTGGGATTAAAAGTAAATTATTGAACTTTTTTAGCCCAACCCAAATCCAATCTGGATCTAGATTTTGTCCAATTCTAAACATAGTAAAACATTTTTGGAAAACATACATGGATTTTAGATTTGGATTAGGAAATTCTAGATGATGGGGCATGTATACCCTAACTTGTGTTTGTAAAGGAACTGTGATTTTCGAATCAAGACTGGATTACTTTGGATAAAAAGTTTCTCTAATCTGGTTTGACTAGCTTGTCCTCACGATGAAGGTCACACATTGGAGGAGTGTGGAACTCTAGATTGTGTATGAGGGTGGAGAGGCTAGGTTCACTAGCTTGAACTACATTGGAACCATAATCGTGACCCAACACATAAACCAGTTCATCTTATCGGGCCAAAATGGCCGGCTTGACCACATACCTACTTGTAGAACATCCAAACTATGTGGGCCAACCCACATGGGACAACAACAGACCACCACACCAGGCACTCGGACTAGCCACACAAGGTAAATCATTTACTTATCTATAAAAAGTATCCAAAGCATAGAAATGTGATTAAAAGTAGCTCCTCTGGCCTATAAATGCCTAAAAAATACACCCACACTCACGAAAATATCATCTTAATTTATGAACCCCTAGATCGTTCTTTTGAAGAACATTAGATGAATTTTTCCTATATATATGACAATGTTCTATTTTAGGGTTAGTTAACCTAATTAATGAGAAAATGATGTATATTAAATATGATAAAAATATTCATGAAGACTAACATTCTATAGAATCTATATGTTGACTTTGATCTGATTATCATGCCAAAATATTAGGTCTTTCCTCATTAACAAGATATTAGATGCTTTTAGCCTCATATTAATTTTAGAAAATAGTACAACATTAGAAAAAATATGAAAATTGAGATAGAGTCTGATTATGACCTCCTGATCAGTAGAAAAATACTAGAAATATGTTCTAGAATAGTTAAACCCAAATTTGTCCAAAACCCTAAATTGGACCTTAAATACCATTAATAGTGTTTAACCGTGTTTTCATGATGATTAATTTATTATTAATCAGGTGATGACCAAAGATGTGGATGGTACATAATATAAATAGGAATCTCTAAACTCAGGTATGTGGGCCTTATCTAAGTATATGACTATTTTTCTTGTGTGAAATAGCTATGATGTATTGGTTATTCTTATTTGAGAGTATTAGTTCGATGTACTATGATTATATTATTGATCTTAGCCATGTCACTAAGAACAAAAAAATATATGGATGGTTTTATCTATACTCAGTGTTTACATTCTCTCACTCTTTCTAAATATAGGGTGAACATATCCCCATATTCCTAGGGGTAGAGAAAAATGAAGTGTGACACCACTTCTTAGTACATTCACATCAAAAGACATCTTAAAATATGTGTTTACCTGATTTTTGTCCTAAATAATGGTTTTCTATGTATTTCTTTCTCAAAATTTTCAATTATGTAAGCTTATTAGTGTGTATCTTTTACCCACATACAAAACACCTTGTGTGTTGATTTGTTGTTTCACATATGTTTTAGGTTTAGAGCTAGCATGGGTCAAAGGATAGGAAGGGAGCAATGTACAGGTTGTACATATTCTTCATGATCCTTATTAGCATACATGTTCAAACTTGTATAAAATTCTCTTTTCAATATGTAAACATAATTTGTAATAACTCATGTTCTAACAATGTACATGTTTATGTTACAAATGTTATAGTGTATGTTATTGTTGAATGTTCATGTATGTTCTTATGCTTCAGCATCACACTCTGATACAATTGATTAATGTTTATAGATTTTGTCTTCTCATTCCCATGGGGTTTCCAGAAGGTGGAATTTGGGCTTGCTACTGTTGGCATCAGAGCATAAACAATAGCTACACCTGACATTTTCTCAGCATGAAACATAAAAATTAATATCACCCTAGAAACTTAGTAATTTTTTGAATAAGGGCAAAGCTTGACTTAGCCTCTAGGTTACAAAGTATATGTTAGAGAACTAGGTTTAGACAAGTGTGTAAAACCCTTTCAATATGGAGCTCATATGTATTGGGTAGCTACACTAGTCTACACTTTGCTCCCACCAATTCACTAGGTTCCGTGGGAATAGACTGTCTACGAGTGTGTGGGACACTCTGTTTTTTTGATTTCATTTTGTTTTCAAACCCTCTCAAGCCTCAACAGATTTATCTGACATCTTATTTCTCAAAGAAAATCTATATAGTATTTTATTATATATATGTATATGAAAATGTGCCCCTCACATAAGAGAGTAGAAGATGTTCCTTCAACCTAAGTGAAGGGAGTGACGTAAGTCTAGAAGAGAGAGTAGTCTAAATTATTCTAGAGCCTTATTTGATATTTGATAGTTAGAGTGGATGATAGATTGATAGATGGTGAAATCAAGGATGATTTAATAAAAATGTTTTATTATGATGATATAACTTGTTTGATATTGATTTAAGTTGTATATGAGGTATGATTGAATTCTAAGAAATATGAGCTAAATCATGATGATGAAATTATGTAGGTTTTCTTACTAAACATAATCTATGTTAAGACAAGATTGGATATGCTTGAGCCTCAATCTATTTTTTAAAGGAGAATCTACAATTTTAGGATGATATATGTGGTGAACTCTCGAACGAGCGAGACCTACAGGGAGAAGTTTGTAGGACATGTGCTCCATTATATGAGAAATATGAGGTTTATGTAAATTGATGTGTCCTAGAACGGGTTACTGCTAAGTAGATGAGTTGAGTACTTTATGCATGAATCCTAAAATTGAAGTTAATCATGGATGTGAGAGTTGGGTAAAAAATGTTATGGGTAGATAGACTCATGATGAGAAAGTAAATCATTTGACTGAGTTAGGTCCTAGCTTGAGTGACTTATGTTTGTGAAGCTCATCATTAGATGCAACTGAGGTGGTATATGAAACTCTAGCCCCAAGAATAAAATGCCTTATTCATAAGATACTCATAAACGTTATTTCTTCTTCTCTTTCTTAGTATATGATGTAGAAACCTCACTTGAGCTATAAAGATGGTTTATGTATGTAAAGTTACCCATATAAGCTTGGCCTAGTATTTTATATATTCCCCTCCTGTATCATACATATAATATCTAAGAATGAAATCATGAAAAGCTTGACTTTGTATATCTCTTTCCCTTCATATCATACATGAAAGATATGTGTTCTAATCATGAGTTTGAAATAAAGATATATTTAGATCATAGATTACATGATCACATAATATAGTTCTTAACCTCAATCCTTATGAATATATGCTTCTAGTTTGAAGATAACTCACACACACGAGGGTGAAAACCCTAATATGTATATATCAAAACTGATTCCCTCTAATTATGAAATACTAGTATAATGATGATCATAAACCACATTAATGATGTTAAGCATGTTAATTCTAGTATATAATAGCATGAAATCTTGACATGACATTGTATGATTTAGTAGGTGAAAGATGAAACCTTGATTAATACCTCTTTAAACTTCAAAATTATGAAAAAAAACATTTCTTAGGGGAATGAGGGATGTAAACCCTAAAATACTAGAATTTTATGTTATGACAATGATGTTAAATGATGATTCAAATAAAAAAATGATGCTTCAATATATATAAGATGGGGTCGTAATACCCTATATGCTCTGAATCCTATGATGACAACTTAGGATATGTCCAAAATTATGATGGCATTGACTCTGAGAAGTGGTATCCTAGAGGTAGAACACAAAAAAGTCACTTCAACATGACACTAGTTGAATTTCAAGGATGAAATTCCATATATGGTGGGGTGAATGTGATGACCTTGATTTTAGGGTTTTCATACCCAATGTAGTATTAATTAAGTTTGTGGTTTCTCCTAGTTGGTTAAGCCCAAGTTATGTGACTTTAAATTAAATATGGACTATTTTGAATCACATATACAATTACAAGGTCATTCGAGGTTCAACAATTGTTATCCATGATCATTTATGTATGTGGAGATCTTAACATGAGTTATTAGTCAATTTTGAGGATTTTTCAAGTCAAGCATTCAATTGAAATATACATAAGTTAAAGTGATTTTAGTGTACCCTAAAGTGTGATTTGATTGAATAAATCAAGTTGAACTTGTGTTGGAAATGTTACAGGTCATTTGACGAATACTTGAAGTTCAATATCCTAATAGGTGTAACAATTTAAAGCATTTTAATTTAAGGGTGAAAAAAAAAATTGGTCTCATCTATGATCAGAGGATAATGATGGACAAAGTGAATATATGTTTCAAATTTCATGAGATTTGAAGTCAGAGCTAGAGAGATATTCAATTTCAAAGTTAAGGTTTATCGTTTAGTGTAAGCTTAAATTTTCATGCTTGGTCCATTCTGAACCAGTCGACCCTTTTATGTGAATAGGCTTGTGGGCATGATTCTGAAGCCTAGGATGTGTGGCAAGTATCTAACATTTAGTCAAGTAATTCAGGGAAGAAAGGTCATCCCTTACCTCTGATCATTGCGGATTAGAAGGATGAGACCAAGATGTGCATTACCCACACCATAAAGAGCACAAAGTAAAGTTCAATGTGAGCTTCTAACTATGAAGTCCTCAACACCTCACTCTTAGAATCTCAACAAACCCCTGGATTGCAGTGTGAGGTGATGTATTTGGAGAGAACCAAGCTCCATCCCTAGCATCGTCTCCATCAGCAAGGAACGGGGAGATCGATTCCCCTTTCCTTTCCTTTCCTTTTTTATCCACTACATTTTGCAGTGACCAGATGAAGATGATGGCATATTCCTTCTTTAATCATCAACACCATCGGTTTGGTAGTTGTATGGGTAGTGATCGGCACCAAACCATGCAACCTATAGGTCAAGGTTGAGTCTTTGAGGGATAGGCTCGAGCAACCCTACCATGTTTCAAAGACTCCTCCCATCTTGTAGTGGATCCATGACCATCCTCAATGCCAATTTGGAGCCCAAGGATGTGATGAGAGGATAACCCCAATTACTTCACCTAGGTCTATCGCCACCTAGAGAGGAATTGATTGATAGATCTAGATCAGTGGAGGGACCTTGTATTCCCATCGGTTAGACTTGCCCATGGTTGACCAAAGAAGTAAGAAGAATTATCATTGGTCGAAGAGGTTCTAGTTGATGTAGATCTCTCACTAGAGCTAGTCCTTATGACAGAGGTCACACATTAGAGGATTGTGGAACTCCAGATCGTGTATGAGGGTGGAGAGGCTAGGTTTAATACCCTGAATCGGACATAAGCCATAATCCCGACCCAACACATTAACTAGTTCAGCTTATCAGACCAAACCATCTGGCTTGACCACACCTGCTTGGAGTGCAGACAAAGTGTGTGGGCCAGCCAACATGGGCCAACAATAGACTGCCACCTCAGGAAATGAGACACGCCACACAAGGTAAATCATTTACTTTTTTATAGATAATAGCCAAAGCTTAGAAATGTGATTAAAAATACCTCCTTTAGCCTATAAATTCCTAAAAATTACCCCCAGACTCATAAAAATATCATCTTTGTTTTCGGACCCCTAGATCATGATTTTGAAGAACATTATATGATTGTTTCATATATATATGACAATGCTCCATTTTAGGGTTAGGTAACCTTAATAATGAGCAAATGATGTATATTAAATATGATAAAATATGCATATTGCCTAACATCATGTGGAATCTATATGTTCAGTCCAAACTTATCGTGCCAAAATATTAGATTTTTCCTCATTAATAGGCAATCAAATGTTTTTACCCTCATACAATTCAATAAAATAGTAGAAACATCAAAAAAATATGAAAATTGAGCCAAAATCTTAGTATGACCTCCTAATCAGTAGAAAAATACTATACAGATGTTCTAGATTAGTTTAACCACATAAAATAAGATTAATATTGGTTAACCTTGTTTTAATGATGATTAATTTATTATTAATCAAGTGATAACTAGATATGTGGATAGTCCAGAATATAAATAGGAATCTCTAACCTCGGGTACGTAGGCCTTATCTTAGTATATGACTAGTTTTCTTGTGTGAAATAGCTATGATGTATTTTTTGTTCTTATTTGAGAATATTTCTTGGATGTACTATGATTATAATATTAATCTTTACCATGACACTAAGAACAATAAAGAATATGGATGGTTTGTACCTACTAAGTGTTTACCTTCTCTCTCTCCCCCCTCTCTCTTTCTAAATATAAGGTCAGCACATCCCCATTACTGAAGGGGTAGGGAAAAATAAAGTACGACACCACTTAGTAGTAAAATTGCATCAAAAGTCGTGAAAAAAATATGTGTTTACCAAATTTTCATCCTAAATAATGGTTTTCTTAGTATTTCTTTCTTTAACAAATTATTTCAATTATGCATGCTTATTAGTATGTATATCTTACCCACATGACAACATCTCATGTGTTGATATGTTGTTTCACGTATGTTTTAGGTTCAGAGCTAGCATACAAAAGAAAGGAAGTGAGCAATGTATAGGTTGCATAGATTATCTTGGATCCTGATTAGCATACATGTTTATACTTGTATAAAATTCTCTTTTCAATATGTAAAAATAATTTGTAATAACTCATGTGGTACTAGTGTACATGTTGATGTTGCAAATGTTATGGTGTATGTCATCGTTGAATGTTCATATATGGGCTTATGCTTCTGCATCACACTCTAATACAATTGATTAACATTTTCAGATTTTGTCTTCTCATTCCTATGGGGTTTTCAAAAGGAGGAATCTGGGCATGTTACAGGATCCCTTACTAATCCAACTTTTGAGATCACTTACCTAGAAGTAGAAGAAATCCTAGCTTATCTTGAAGAACTAGAAGAATAAGAAGCAACTCTACAAGGGAAAATTGAAATGGTCAAATACATCTCTCTTCAGAGAGAATCAAATGATATCTCTACACCAAGGCTCATCCCTAAATTAAAACCCTTTCCTAAAGGATTGAAATATGAATTCCCAAAGCATGAGAAGAGTAATACAATCATCATCAATTCGGGACTTCCATCTGATCAATAAGATCAACTCCTTCAAGAGTTCTATAAATAAGGAATGCTCTTGAATATTGTATTGATAATATCAAGGTACTCAATCCCAGTATATGCATGCACCATAATAACCTTGACAAAAAATGTTAGTCCACATGTCCAAGGATAGTGAATATTGAATAACAAAATGCATGAGGTTGTGCACAAATAGGTGATCAAGTTATATTATGAAAAGATTATCTATGTTATAAGAAATAGCAACCGGGTTAACCTAGTTCATGATGTACCAAAAAAGGCAGTATGATACTTTTCAAAAGAAGAAACAACCAAGAATCTGCCACTCACATATTTATAGGGTGGTGTATGTGCATTGACTACCCATTTTTGAATGTTGCCACTAAGAAAGATCCACTTCCCCTCATCGATCATGTTTTTCAGTGTCTACTACATCACTCTCATTTTTTCTATATAGATGGATACTCTTGTTTTACCAAGTCCCCTTTCATCCAAACGATTAGGAGAAAACACCATTGACTTGTCTTTATGGTATCAATGCTTTCTGGCTAATGCAAATTGGACTCTGCAATGAGCTTGCCACCTTATAAAGGTTCATGTCGTCTATCTTTTCCAATTTTATCAAAGATATCATGCTAGTCTTCATAGAGATTGATCTATCTATGGGACCTCCTTCGAAGACTATTTGTGGAACTTGTCCCAAGTACTCCAAAGATGTGAAGAAAGGCAACTGCTCTTAAACTTGAGGAAATGCCATTTTACGATCTGTGAAGGATTTGTGTTGGGACACAAGGTTTTTGTCGATGGAATAAAAGTTAACAAAAGTAAAACTGAAGCCATATCCAAGTTGCCAACCCCATCCTCTGTAACATCTATTTGAAGCTTTCTGGCCATGTTGACTGTTATAGATACTTTATTAAAGATTTCTCCAAAATCTCCAAACCATTGTCAAGAATCTTGGTAAAAGACACTCCTTTTATTTTTTGTGGTGAATGATTTAAGGCCTTTCACAATTTCAAGACTGCTCTTACATCAACACCCATCATGCAAGCTCCAGTTTGGGATCTTCCTTTTGAGCTTATGTGTGATTCTAGTGACTTTTTAGTTATCGTGGTCTATGGGCAGAAGAAATATATAATGCATCATGTGGTTTACATTGCTAGAAAAACTCTTAATTAAGATAATTAAAATAGACCACTATTAAAAAATATATTCTCACCATTATCTATGCCTTTGGAAAATTATGATCATACTTGTTGAGGAGAAAATTCATCATTTATAGAGAACATGGGGCAGTCAAGTATCTAATCCAAAAAAGGACACTTAATCCTACCTGTAATGCTAGGATCTTCTATTGTATAAATTTGGCAATGAAATCATAGAAAAATAGGGGTCACAGAATGTTGTAGTTGACCACCTTTCCCTGATTCCTTTTAAGGACAATAGAACATTACCTATCAATGAGTCCTACAGAGATGAGTTACTCTTATCTATTCACACCGCGGAGCTAGTAACACCTTGGTACATAGATTTTTGCAATTATGTAGCATGACAACAAATTCCACCGAACATGACTTGAAGAATTACTATAGGGATAATCCACTATTGTTCAGAAGATGTAACCACAATGTTTATCTAGTGTTGTGTCTCAGACGACAAAGATCCTTCTATTATTGAGAAATTTCATTCATATCCATATGGAGGGCACTTAGGTTCCAAGAAGATAGGTATGAAAGATCTACATTCATGTACCTATTGGTTAGCTATCTTTAAAGGTCCACAATCTTATGTAAAGTCATGTGATGCAATCCAGAGAATGGAAAATATAAGAGACAAATGAAATTCCCCTCACCAATTTGATTAGGTTGAAATATTTGACATTTGTAAGAAAGACTTCATGAGACCCTTTCTATCCTCTTTTGGTAACCAATGCATATTAATCATTGTTTATTATGTATCAAAATGGGTGGAAGTTGTGGATTCACGCACCTATGACTCATAAATATTCATGCGCCTCTTTACAAAAATGATCTTTCTAATATTTGGAGTTCCTAAAACAATGATAAGTTATGGAGGTTGTTTCTTTATATAATGATAGTTTGAAGCTCTTCTAAAAAAGATATGGGGTAAAAAAAAAGCACTCCATACCATCCATAAGTTGATGGACAATTGGAGGTTTCCAATAGTCAAATTAAGCACATTTTAGAAAAGAAAGTGGGGAAATCCTAAAAGGATTTTTCTTTGAAACACGATGTTCCTGTATGAGCATATCGAACTGCATATAAAATATTGACACAAACCAAACTATATTGGTTGATATATGGAAAATCTTGCCATGTCCCTTTGGAAATAGAGCAGAAGTCAAATTGGGCCATAGAGAATTTTATCATGGACCCCAAGCTAGACAAAGGCAAGTGATTCCTCCAACTACAAGAATTAGAAGAACTTCATTTACATTCATATGAGACACTAAAATCTACAAAGAACGAACTAAAACCTGGCATGATTCTCACACCAAACACAAAAATATCTCTAAAGGGGATAAGGTATTGTGTTTTTTTTCTACAATTCATCTCTTTCATGGAAAACTATTGTCTTGCTGGTCTCTACCATTTACTATTATCATCATCTATTGTTCTGGTATGATGGATATCCAAAGTGAGAAGTTTGGAACTTCCTTGATCAATGGACATTGACTAAAGTGATATTATGAAGATGAAGTTTTCACAAAGAAAACTACCATGAACCTACCGAATCCACCTGCTTTAGGTTGAGAGAACTAGTCAAGATAAGTAAGTCTAATCAAGCACTACTATGGAGGAAACCCAAGATCTATATGTGTTCCTTGTATTCTTTTTTATTTGCTTTGTTCTACTTTTTCCTTAGTTAAGAATAGTTGTCATGACCTTGATCGACCTATCGATTGACCTCCATTTCCTTTATTTATGATTATATCGACCTTGAAATGGTCGATCATTTTGAAATTATTATGTGTTGATAGTTCCGTATGTTGGTATGTGTGCCCAGAGAGCCAATCATATGATGATTGTGATGGTATATTACATAAATGATTTGATTAATAATAAAAAAGGCAAGCTTCCAATTCACTATTTTTCACTCAGTTATGAGATAATGAGGAAACATAATGAATGTCTAAAGAATGACATTACTCAATGACGCATGGCTTCAAGTACGTGACTTGAACAATGAGATCATATGGATATTAAGAGCATGTACATTCTTATCATGTCCCTAGTCAGATGCTACTATGGAAGACAGATGGATGGCAGTAACACTAAAGACTAGAGTGTGTTTTGGTTGATGACAGAAACTCATCAATCATGATATGTGATATCAAACAAAATACATAGATGCCTGTTAGAGAATAGTGTTTCAAACATACCCACCTTGAGAGTGACACATGGATACCATACTTGCTAGTCATAGTCATCTCTCATAGTGAAGGTGTTGATTGTGGTTCTTAGACCTAAAGTCACTACACTCATCACATGTCATTCAATGTGCTTTGACATCATCCATCTTGATCATGAATAAGGGTTGCCATCAAGGTGATGATCAGATGTACATTGACACATGAGGATGATTGTAAATGATGTAAATGGGATTTGTCCCTCCTAATAGAGTTTGATATCCTTGACCACTTGATAAGTGAGACTGAGAAAAGCATGTGCATTCATATGTGAATGAATGTGTGATATTGAGGTCACATATATCTTAGATAGTCTGCTTTGGTTCAAGGAACATGGATTGAATATTGAGAGGATGACGATTCCATGCCTCGAGTTCATTCCAAATATCAATGACAAAGGAATTATACAATCACTGTAACACCTTACACAAATTGTAGGTTAAAGTTGTTCTCCAACTTTCATGATTATTTGGGTTGCAATGATGTGTAACTAGGCACCTCTCTTTGCTTGTGATGTTAGAAATCAGTTATGGACAGTCACTGCCAACACAAAATGGAATCTATGGGGTCATGAAGATAGGAATTCACCTAGAAGAGGAGTTTAATCATGAATGATAAGTGAATTGATTATCAAAATGTTTGAGTATTCAATTTAAGTTATCAATTAACTAATTGGACTCAAATCATCAAGTTCAAGTGTTGAACTAACTGGTTAGAGTGTCAAGTTGATTGGAAATTGAATTGGCTGAATTCTACATGAGTTAGGACACCAACTGATTGACTCACTCTATGAACCAATTCACTCAGGGTTGATGAGATGACCAGTTCACCTAGTGAAACATTCAACTCAGACAATGCTAATTGAGGAATTGGTGATTTTCTCAATTCATGAGTATAGTTAATCATTTCACTTGTTCAATTCAATTGGTACAAGGATTAATGTCAGACATTAACTAGAAACAGGTTATCAATTTAATTGTGGTTGGGAAACAATGTGAAATGATCAGCTCATTGTGTTAACTGATCATCTCACACTCCCAACTGATCAATTCACTAGTGAACTGACCGGTTCACCTATCGTGGAATGCAAAAATTCATGATCTTTTGATCCCTTCCACTCTGACATAGACTGGGAACCTTAAGAGTAACCCCTCCTATAAATAGACGGGTACTGTGGGCTTCTCAGATACAACTCCATTGCCTCTGACAATTGTTGTCCTCTCTATTTGTGGTAACCAATAGAGAGCCTGAGTAAGTCCTACTCGATAAAGGGAGGGATAGCAAGAGAGAACAATTGTGGGAGAGCAAGTTCGTGACTATTACACCAACAGGAGGGACAACTACTTCCTGTCAGATCTAGTAGAATGATAGGAGTTATAGGTGGTCCATGTGAACTATCATAGAGGTGAGGTGGTCGATGTCCATCCCTAGGAGGACAACATATTTTGTAGTCTATGGAGGAGTTGTTGCAGATGTTGTCTGAGTCTGTTGTCTGTGGTGGAGACCAGGAGCTGTCATAGATGAGTCCCAGTGCAACTAGGAGTGTTGCACTACTGCAACAAGTTATAGTCGCTGGACTTGCTCCAGGACCAGGTCTGAACTCGTTAAAACGTCATTTCCATTGTATAGTTTTTGACACGATCTTACTGTTCTGGGGAATATGGATAGATAATTGTTTTTGTCTGTTGCCTACTCTATGCCCATATTCCCAATAGTGGTATCAAAGCCATGTCAATTTACTATGTTTTGGGATAATCGATACGATCGGATTTTTGGTTTTCATCATTTATTTATTGCATAAAATGTGAATACTTAAATTGTTTATTGTTTAAATCCAATCAATGACCACATATAATCCCAAACTAATATATGTACACACACACAAACATATATATATATATATATATATATATAATTTACATATGTCACCCTAAAAGTGAGTTTCGATGGTGGATGTGTAGTGTGGTTATGGCCAATAACCCTAATTATTTGTGAATGGTTGTTGCTTGTTTATTTCTCATTTTATCTTAGTTTGATACCAAGCCTCTACCCTCTTCTTCCCAATGTAAAAGTATTATTCTTTCCTAAATTTTCTCCTCTCGAATATAACTCTATTTTTCTATATAATCATGTAATAGTAAGATAATTTATTTTCTTGTTAATATGATGAATATGTTCTTAGAAGATGGAGGACAAATTGATTGGATGCTCAATTGATCAACTGTAGGACCCAGAAGGTGGTGGATAGGAGTCCAGACCACTGGGGAGACATCCAAGCAACCGACCAAGAGGTGAGCCAGTCGGTTCAAGGGTTGAAGTGATCAACCCAGACTGGCAAGCATAGATCTTCATCAACAATAAGATTACACATGTAATTTAGACCCTAGGTTGTGGTAATTCCTTGTGGCCCCAAGGAATTACATTAGAATGGACATAACCATCCCTTTTTGTTTTGTGGGATGTAACATGTATATCATGCATACTATATATGTGAAGATTAGATAAAGCATACATATATATATATATATACAAAATCCTTCAAAGAAAATATTAAGTCTTAGATGCTTTCCATTAGATACACACATGAAAATCTTGATCGACTAAGCATGGGTACCGCAAGGGTAGTGCATTGTCTATCTTGTGGAAGTGTGATGGTAATAATGCAGGCCTACCAATTGGGGTGCATATCATGCCAATTTTTGGGTCAGGCTTAACTGAGTGACCTTAATGAGAGTAAGCACCAGAGGCATACATATGACTATGGAAAAGAGTGGTGCATATCATCTTCCAAGAATTGCATAGGATGCAATTGGGAAACGTTACCTTCCTTAATGATTGACTACATGTGCTAGCATTGGCCGGATAATAGTAGAATTATTTTGGATCATGGATCACTAGAAGGTTGTACATTACAATCTTCCAAATTGACATGTGAGGAATATAAAATAGTGTGAGTGATAGACAATTAAATACCTAATTAACATCGTCAACTTTAATCAAATCAAATCAAATCAAAATGAGTTTTTGATAAAATTGCAAATTCTTTTGTAGAATCAAATGGCAACACATAAAAACAACTTTTCTCTTTGATCAATCCTTGAGAAAGACAAGTTAAATGGGAATAACTTCCATGATTGATTTAGGACACTGAGAATCGTTCTCACACAAGAGCACACTCTATGTCCTGGAGGCCCCAAAGCCAGATGAACCCCTTCCCAATGCACCTAAGGCTGACAAGGATGCTTACAAGAAGCATTTTAAAGATGTCCTTGATGTGAAGTGTATGATGCTATGCTCCATGAGCTATGAGTAGCAGAGGCAAGATGAGAACATGGATTCTATTGAGATGATAACACATTTTAAGAAGATGCTCCAAGATCAGGAAAGATAAGAGAGAATTGATGTCTCCAAGGAAATCTTCAAATGTAACATGACATAAGGAGATCTAGTAGGTCCTCGTGTGAAGAGCTGACCACTTATGTGATTCTACAGTCTCTGCCTAAGGATATCAAGCTCATTGGGTATGTCCAAAACCGGGATAGATTGAGATTTCCCTAGGGTGAAGAGCTGACCACTTATGTGATTCTACAGTCTCTGCCGGAGTCATACACTCAGTTTATCATGAATTGCAACATGAATGGTTGTGACAAGTCGTTGATACAGTTATTAGGCATGTTGAGAATAGCTGAGTCACAAATGAAGAAAGGAAATCCCAAGTTTGTGATGATGATCAGAAAGACAAAGGGAAAGTTTAAAGTAAAAAAAAAAAGCTAAGAAGAGTTGTAAATATGGCCAGAAGCCCAAATCTTTAGATCTCAAGGCAAAGGGAGGAGTAAAGAAGGGTGGTAATTGTCACCATTGTCACCAACATGGACATTGGAAAAGGAACTTCCCTCTCTTCCTGGAGGAACTAAATTAGAAAAAGGAAGGGGTAGAGACCTCTACTTCAGGTATAAATATTATAAGATAAATTTAATTACTTCTTCATCTTGGTATGTGATACCAGATGTAGATCTGACAAATGTTGATGTGTAGGATCTAATAAGAAGTAAAGCCTTATGAAAGAGCATGGATGGACTGTGTGGAGCAAGATTTGTTGTAGCTTTAATTTACATATAGAATTTATATTAGCCCATTGAGCATGTAATTTTTTTGAAAACACTGCCTTAAATAAATCAACCATGGAAAAACAAATCATTCTCAGCGATGCCACACCACTCAACTGGAAAGGAGCCATGTCTAATGATGTGGCCTCCCGAGCTAAGAGCAGCATGACAAATAAAATGAGCCAAAGAATTTCGGGCTCTTTTCACATGGAAACAAACGAAAGTGTTGAAAGAAGAAGCTAAACTAATGATATCTTCAGCCACGAGGCCCAAGTGGTCTCTTCGCTTCCCTGGATCCTTCACAGCTTTAACTAAATTGCTCGAGTTTGTTATTAGCACTACTTTGGCATCTGGTTGTAGAAGCTCCTTCGCCCGCATGACTCCTAGTCGAGCCGCCATAGCTTCAGCCACATTAACATCCCAACCAGCACAGACTTGCTGCTGTATAGTTCCCGTACATTCTCCATTAATATCCTGGACCACTGCTCCTAGCCCTCTCTTTAGACCATCTGCCAATGTTGCGTCAGAATGGATGAACACCCAACTGCTGTCCCCTTCCAATCGCACCCAGTTCCAAGCTTCCTCATCCTCCTCGCCGTGAAGGTGAGATCCTGTGCTCGGTCTAGCCTCAGATGAACACATTGCACGGTAGTCATGGATCATAGCCCTGTATCCTTGCAAGAGTTGTCTCGGTCTCGGTTCCTCATCTTTGAACACCTTGTTGTTTCTACACGTCCATGTAGTCCACCAAACAACAGCCAACTCATCCAACTCCTCCTTCGTACAGCTCCAATAGGTCCTCATACAGGTTCCCAGACCAGCCCAGCACTTTGGAGTCACCTAACCAGCTTTCCTTCATGAACAAGGCAGTGCCCAGATAGGAGCACAACATATGGTGGATGGATTCAACCTGGACGACACAAATCAGGCATACACCATCCGAAGAGACATGTCTGTCGTAAAGACAGCCTTTAGTAGCCAGGCAGCTTGTGGCTACCCTCCATAGGAAATGAGCTAATTTAGGGGGCCATCTTTTCCTCCAAATCATACGCCAAAGGCCATGCGGGACCCCATGTTGTCTTTCTCTAAGGCCCAAGCATCCCAATTTGCCTAGCCAGTAGGCTGAGCGCACTGAGAAATTCTCGTCATGTTGAGGCCACCAATAGGTTGTATCTGGTTTTTCACGTACCGTTACCGGCACCGATCTAATTTCCGCTGCCACATCCCTAGGGAACACCTCCAACAGATGATCAATATCCCACACCATCTCAGGTCTTCGTATCAGCTTTGCAACAAGAGTAGGACTGGAAAGGCTGCCGGCGTCAAGATGGCTTAAGTTCTCATCTCTTCCAGGAATCCACCTATCCGTCCATATGTTCACTCCCCTTCCGTCTCCAACTCTCCACTTTAGGCCCTGTAGAAGGAGAGCTTTGGCTCCCCACATGCTGCGCCAGGTGTAACTGGGTACAAGGCCTAGGCGTGCTTCCAAAATATTGTGATTCTGATAGTATTTTGCTTTCAGAACATTGGAAACTAGCGCTTCAGGCTTTGTGTGGAGTCTCCATAATTGCCTTGCCAGTAGCGCTTGGTTGAAAATTGACAGGTCCCGAAAGCCCATGTCGCCATCTTTCTTTGCCTTGCATAAATTCGCCCAACACATCCAAGAGATTTTTCGTTCCCCTACTTTTGCCCCCCACCAGAACCTAGCCACCATTGAATTCAGATCATCTAATAAACTTGCCGGTGGCTGGAAAACACTCATCGCGTATGTGGGGATAGCCTGCACCACCGCCTTGATTAGGACCTCCTTTCCCGGTTTTGAGAGCAGTTGTTCCTTCCACCCCTGTAGCTTGTTGGCCACCCTTTTCCTGATGTAGGAGAACGCCGTCTTCTTAGATCTTCCAATAGCCGTCGGAAGTCCTAGGTATGCTGCCTGTCGGTCCACCTCCTTCACCCCCAAGAGGCCCATAATCTCCTCTCTCTTACTACGTAGTACCTTCTTGCTGAAAACAATCTCAGACTTGGATAAATTGACCTTTTGGCCCGATGCTTGCTCGTATTGGCTGATGATATCAGCTATCTTCAAGCATTCATTTCTAGTCCCCCTAGAAAAAAGGATACTATCGTCTGCAAAGAAAAGATGTGAGATCTGAGGTGCCCCCCGGCTAAAACACATACCATGGATGGTATTTGCACTAGTCACAAGGTTAAGAAGGGAAGAAAAAACATCAGCACAGAGTATAAATAGGAAAGGTGAGAGAGGGTCCCCCTGACGAAGTCCACGAGATGGATGGAAGGTGTTAGATCTTTCCCCATTGGCTGTAAAAGTGTGAGAAACTGATGAGACACAGTCGATGACCCTTCCGATCCATGTATTTCCAAACCCAAACTTCTCCATCACCCTTCTCAGAAAACACCATTCCATTTTGTCATAAGCTTTCATCATATCCAGCTTCAGGGCAATCTGGCCTTTTTTACCACCCTTACCTCCTTTCATAGCATGAAAACACTCATAAGCAATCAATGCATTGTCTGTGATCATTCTGCCCGGAATGAAGGCACTTTGGTTGGCTGAAATGATACCGTCCATGAAAGGTTTAAGTCTCTTTGTCAGCACTTTTGTTGCAATTTTGTAGACCACATTACATAGGCTAATAGGACAGAATTCTCCCACCACCTTAGGTTTCTGCACCTTTAGAATCAGAATCACCAGAGTGTCATTGAATTGTTGCATGGAATGCTCCCCCTTCCACCATCCTTTTATATAATTTGCCACATCGTTTCCAATAATATGCTAGAACTTCTGAAAAAAGATCGGTTTCATGTCATCCGGGCCGGGAGCTTTATTGGGAGACATTTGGAACACTGCTCATTTTATTTCCTCCCCTGTGATTTCCCTATCCAGAAACTCAGCCATGTGTCTATCAACTCTCCTTTGAATGCTAGCAACAGCCTCCTCCAACCCCGTAGACCCCCCGGATTGAAAAAGTTCTTTATAGAAGTCTTGTTATAACCCCGATTTTTGGGATCAAGTGGTAAGAAATATACTTTCTTATATTAAAGATGTTTGAACAAATAATCATATATTTGATTGAGAATAATAGGATTTCGTTTAAAATAGCCTTGTTGTTTGATTTGTGGGCTTTATTGGCTATTGGGCCCAATAAAAAGGAAAATAACAAAGGAAATTCAATTAGTAAAAGGATAATTGAATTTTAAGAAAAGAAATATGTGGAAACCTCTAGAAGGCAAATCCAAAGAGGATTTCGTGCCTCTTGGATTCCTTGGGTTCCAAGGAGTCTAAAGTTGCAAAGAAAAGAAATAAGAAAAAGAAAAGATTAATCATGTATTTCTTTATTAAGAAAGAAATTGAAAACAATGAGAAAATGTGGAAATTAAGTGAAAGGATATATAATTGAGTTACCCTTTATGAAATTTCGTGTTACAAGGCTTCCTAGCGATAAAAAGAATACCAATGAGGAAAATAAAAGAGAAATAAAGGGAAATCCTCAAAAAGGAGGTATTTTAATAAGAAATAGATATAGTATGAGAAATTGGCTTTTAAAAGAAGATAAAGGCAAACCAACGTTTCCCAATGTGGAAATGTGTGCCTTGGGTTTTAGTGAGGTCCAAGGAACCCAAAATAATGAGATAATTGCAAAGTGGAAAGAGAAAATAGCATATTTGCAAAATAAAAAGATAATGAGATAAATTATTAATGAATTTGTGATATTCATAAAAAGAAAGCATTTTTCCTATTAAAGGAAAAGAGAATTCGTGGCCAATGAATTAAAGGGCAAGTAAGGGAGAGGTTTTTCGTATTTCGAATCATTTATGGAATAATGTTTATCAAAGAAGATAATTAGGAGAAAGAGAAAGAGAGAGAGAGACTTGCTTCACCTTGAAGGAAAAGAGTTTCCTGAAAGAGGGGCTAGGTAACTCGTGGATACCACCACCTAAGGCTTCGTACCCTTTCCTATAAGAGGATAAAACCCCTGGGTCGAGCCCAAGAGATCCCTGAATCCCTTTCTCTCTTCTCCCTTTTCTCCTTCTTTCAAAACCCTAACTAAGAAGGGTTGCGTGATTATGAACCCACAAGGCGGTAAGAGAAAGTTTCGTCAGTAGCTTGATGATCCGTGGTATCAGGAAAAGGCTTGGCCATTGTGACTGAGCACCAGCTTGGACATGGCAGCGGCCGCACGGCTGCCAACCCAGCCGCAGGTTGCAGATCCGTGCAGCCCAACCAAGCGGTGCTGGTCGCGAGTTAGACGGTGCCTCAAGTGCGGCCAGGGACGACGGAGACAACGCAACGAACTCCAGTAGGGTTCGAGTCTGAAACGGGAGGCAAGATCCAACCCTAGACATGCCTACCGCGGCTAGGGCAGCGGCAGATATCCCACGCGAGGTTGAAGATGAGCTAAAGTCGAGTTGGACCATTTTGCCCTTTGCGGGCTAAAGGAATGGTCGACTTAACCAGGGGCACGAACGTCTTTTCGAAATGTTTTCCTTTGCGTGAGCTTTGCATGGAAACAAACGACGTGGCGGCTCCTCATTGGTCGGAAGTAAGTTATTTTGTTAAAATCATAACTTTTTAATGGTAACTCCGATTAGGAAAAGTTATATATGTATCTTGATCAGAAAAATGCAAGGAACCCATTAAAAATAGTTTTATAGCCTGAATCTGATCATAGTTTGAAAAGTAGTGTAATTTATCAACTTTAACATAATGATGATTAAAGAAACCCTACTTTGACATGATTAAAGTGATTAATAGGGTTTAATGAATCATTAGAGTTGATATTAACCTGTTAAATGCAAAAAGGTACTTTAAGATAAAAAATGATGATCTTTGCACGTAATTAGGTTAATTTAGATATTATGTGCCTAAATATGCTTGCAATATGAAAAGTGCATAAAAGATATCATCTTTAATGATTTAACTCTTAGATTTGATGATAGATGGTTTTAATGTTGATCAATGGATAATTTAAGCCTATTGTTCATAAAAGTGAAAATAAGATCTAAAAAGATAATCTTTTTATATAATTGGCTTAACTTAGGGTTTCGTGCATGAATATGCATTAATGAGTCTGAAAACCCTAATTTAGGTGAATATGAGTTTTAAATGTTTTAATTGTTCAAATCTGTAAATAAATAGGGATATGATGATCCTAAGTCAATTTTGGGTATAAGAGACTATTAAATGAATAGTTTGAGCAATTAGGGTTTACATAAATGGAAAAGAGTATTTTAGGGTTTGTTAACCTAAAAAGGATAAAGTCCGAGAAATTGATCTAAGAAACCCTAATGAGTATTAATGGAACCGTAATGCGGATTAGAAACCCTAGAAAGAGAATCCAAGTCAATAAAGTAGTTTCTTGATAAGTGTGTAATAAATAGAGTACATATTTATTTCAGGGACTATGTGATGATTGAATTACTTGCTTGGATCTGTTGATTGACTTAATTGTATACACATGAAGTATATGTTGAATAATCTGCATGACTCACCAAATCAGGTATGTGGTTACACTTATGACTACCCGAGTTAGTTTTCCGATGGATTCCCGGATGTTTAATCGCATTGAATGCAACTAAACTGTTGGATGTTTATTTATTTCATGCAACTATAAAGTGACTATGATTATCACTATAAATGAGTATATATAACTGGCTAGATCCGGGTCCACCTCTGTTACTTTGAAAAGGCTAAAAAGGGGTAATCCTAGAGCAAGGTCTAGGTTACCGAGAGTTAGAAATTGGGCTACCTACGTGTAGTGCCATGCGACTCGTTAGCCTGCCATGAGTTAAGGAGTGGGCTACTTACGAGTAGTGCCATGTGACTCAACCCTAGAAACTGGTTCACCTATGGGTGGGACCATGAGGGGTTTAATGGGGATCTACCATAAGGAAGGTAGGATCCAGATCCACTGCAGGGATAGTACAGAGGATAGGGTACTCGTGGATCGCGGATGTTATATGAAAAATGTAATCTTGACTGATTAATGACTAATTGAATGTTTACATGGTTATCATAGTTGCAAGATTATTGTTTCCCCCACATACCAGCTACGGCTGACCGACGTTTTGTTTGTCGGCATTTTAGGTACAATGAAAAGAACAAATAGTAAAGTGGCACATGTGATACTAAATGAGAATTAAAGTGCAAAAGAGGATTAGATAGATTAGTATCGGTGTGGATACAAGAATAGAGATCCAAAATTTTAAAAAGGTATGCAAAGTTTATTTTCTTACAGCTTTTCAGTTTAGTATGTTAAAATTTGATAATTATTCTTGGTTAATTGCCGAACCTTTGATCCGGAAGTCATGGGTGCGGCTTCGACCTCTCAGTCTCCCTTAATTGGGGGTTATCGGGAGGTGGGGTCGTAACAAGTCTTCAATAATACACAAAATATCTTTGTCAGTTTTCCGCCATATGCCACCTCTATCTTTGAGCCCGGAAATAGTATTCTTCTTTTGCCTCTGTGATGCTTTGTGGTGGAAATACGCAGTGTTGCTGTCCCCTTCTTTCAATTCCTTTAATCTTGCCCGTGCACACCAGAACGCCTCATCCTGTCTTTGAAATTTTTGCAAGCTGTTAGCCAAATCCTCACAATTTTTCAGCACATTACCATCCGACCATTTTTTCTGCTCCTCCCCCAACAATCTTGTGGTTTCTTTTATTTTTTTCCATATTGCCCAAAATTTGGTATTAGCCCAGCTAGATAGTTTTCCACCGACCTTCTCAATTTTTTCCTTCAGATCCAGATCGACTTCTTCCATCCATGTCTCAGACACTGTCGTTCCGCAGCTTTCCTCCGTCAACCACATGGGTTCAAAGAAGAACTGAGATTGTCGTCTCCTTCTTAACCTCTCTCCTACTTCCTCTGTAAGAATGATAGGAGCATGATCCGACATGTAAAAAGGAAGATGTTTGACTTCACTGCCTGTATATTTGTTGCGCCAGTCATCACTCACAAGAAATTTGTCCAACCTCTCCTCCACAAGCGTCTCTATTGTTCTCCCCCTGTGCCAGGTGAAGATGTTTCTAGTGAACCCAATGTCAAGTAGAGCACATTCATCTATGGTTTCTCGAAACGGTAACATGACTCTCTCTAGTTTTTCCGGGCCCCCCCTCTTTTCCGAGTTCTACACAATCTGATTTAGGTCCTCATAAATAACCAAGGGACCCTCTGTACCCCTGTAGACCTGTCTCATCAGGTCCCATGTCCTGTGCTTCTGTTCGTGCGCTGCCCATCCGTAAATCCCGCACGCTGTCCAGCTAAAATCTGCCTTGGGATCGTCCATCCTGTATTTAACATGTATGTCCGAGTAACTCACAATATCCACATTCACATATTTCCACCACAGCCCGATGCCACCTGATCTGCCAGAGCAAGAAATACAAATACCATCCATGAACCCACACTGCCTTATGATGTTTTCCAGAAGCTTGTCCTCCATCAAAGTCTCCATAACGAAGACTACATTGGGTCTCTCACTCCAGCATATAGTCTGGAGTGCATTCACTGCCTTGGGTCGACCCAGCCCTTGGCAGTTCCAACTAAGTGTTTTCATTGTTTTTCACGGGGTTGGTGCAAGCCAACTCCCGCTACTTGATGTGTTGCAGCATCATCCCTTTCTGATTCACCTGTGTCACCTGTTACTTTCTGCCTCTTTTGATTTCCCTCCTGAACTGAGCGATTGATTCCTATATCCCTGTAATCACCCACATTGCATCCCGGTTCATCACATGTACGACCCCTTTTCTTTTTATTTTGCCTTGTGATCCTCTACGAAGCTGCGTGCTGGTTATCAATGTCTTCGTCATCTCTTCCCCTTCTTAACCTCTCTTTTTTCACCAACATCCTTTGTTTTTTTTCAGTGAGGAGTCTACGTCTCTCCCATTCAAGCTCCTCCCCCTCCCTACCTGGGAACCTCGCCAGATTTTCTGTAAGGACAACATGTCGGACATGCCTGGCTTTACTCGACCCTGACCCCTTATGTACTGATCCCCCCATCGCTCCATCTGTCTCGCCTGAATTCTCCTTGTTACCCTTGCCTGCATCTGCCGGTGATGGATTCTCTATGTTCATCTCAGTTGTCGGACCAGTATTAGTTGTTGTTACAGCTTTAATCAACTCCACACCTTCCCGAGTCGTGTGTTGTGCCTCACCCCCACCCTGTGATGTCAGGGCTATGTTTGAACACTTTCCCTACATAGCGCCCGTAGGGATTGAAGTTGGCATAGTTCTCCTAGAATCTGTAGCTTCCTTGCTCCGCCCATCGTTCACATCTTTGAAGACTTCAAGCAGCTCATCCATAGAATATTGTCTCTTTTCCTTCTCCTCAGGCCGAGACATGTTATGCACAAGAACTCGCTCCCGCCTTGGGCTCGTCGCCATCCCGCACCTTCCACCTGCTTCCCCGGACCCCCCTTCCTCACCACGATCTGACGCATGGGACTCAGCGTCCTTGTCTCGAGACCACGACCCCATCGAACCAGTAGCTTCAGAGTTCATAGCTTTCTTATTTCTGAACGTAGGAAAGGTGAACTATGAGCGTGTTCTAGATCTCCTTCCCCCCAAGAACTCCTCAGCAATTGAGACTCTTGGCTTACGTGGTGACGCACGCAGCCATGAACCCCATTCCCTCCTGGAGGCGTCCTCCTCATCGAAACCTTCACAGTCCCTATCATTATGCCCTAGGCGGCCGCACAAGAAGAAGAAAACATGGAGGCGCTCGTACTTCAGGTCAATGTCAGTCACTACGCCATTACTACCCCTAACCTTCTGGATTCTTTTCAACGGTTTCATAACGTCGATAGAAACCCTAACCCTCACCGACGTCTCCCAGCCGAGGTCATCACAATCAATTTTTAGAACAGGGCCAATCTTTGCCGCAATATTCGTTATAGTCGTTGTCGATCGAAGGCCAAGAGGTAAGTTGTACATCCAAACCCAGATCGCACAATCTTTAAACTGAATCCTCCCCGGTTGGTCGCTTGGTTCCACCTCCTTCAGTAGCAGTAGTTTATTATCGAAATTCCAAGGGCTGCCTTCAATCACCTTCTGCTTATCCCTCCAATTTGTAAACTGAATCACAAACGTTACATGATCGATCGATTTGAAGTGAACCACTTCCGCTAGCCCCCATGTCTGTGCGAAGGTCCTTTTCATAGCCATGAAGTTATAGGATCTCTCTTTCCATAGACGTGCAACCATTTCCAATTCTACGTGATCTACTGCCTTATGTCCATCGTCTGTCCGTACCTCAGCAATCTCAGCTTCAACTTCTGTAATCCGTAGTTTCTCACATTGTTCCGTTATATCATCCGCCATCCCGGAACCTCACACAGCCAATCCGTAGGATCTAACACCCGCAGCGAACCTTGGACCTGCAAGAGAAAACCCTAAAGAAAGAGAGGTGGAAGACAACCACCGTGCCTGAGGAACCAGAGCACAGTGCCAGAACCCTAGACACGGGGTGAGGACTCAGTCTCATCTTCATTATGCCAATAAATAGAAACACTTTACTTTATGAATCTTGTATGACAAGGATGATAAATCAATAAAGAGTTGATAATGCTTCTATTTCAAAGATGTGATCTTGTATGGAAATGACCGAAACATCTACTGATGTTTATATGAATGGATCTAAAGAGGAATGTTTACAATGTAAATACCAAAAGATTATAGTTTGACAACTCAAATAATATTTATCATTGTCATCTAGAGCACATATATGAGAAATGGATTTCTAGAATCAATTTTGATGTTTATCTAGACTCTTTTGGTTATTGAACCAATAAGAGGCATGCAAGTCTTATTTATGAGAAAAAATGACAAACCACCTCTCACTAGTTATAGTGGAGATAACAAGCATTATATTAGTGCTTATACATATTGATTTATAAAGATCTTTTCGAATAAATGCTAAATATTTTTGATAGTACTTCGTTATATTCACTAATGATACCAATTTATATGGGGTTTGTATTTGGTGAAATACAAACATGAATATCTTGAAGTGTTCAAGGAGATTATAAATGAAGTATAACTTTTATAAAGTATTTAGAAATTTTGATGTGGTAACATGTTGAAATACTTTACAATCAAGAGTTTGAGGACCTTCTAGAAAGATAGTGATAGCATATCACAAGTCAAATCCACCTA
Organism: Alisma plantago-aquatica; assembly: GCA_963693085.1. Classification (NCBI taxonomy): domain Eukaryota; kingdom Viridiplantae; phylum Streptophyta; class Magnoliopsida; order Alismatales; family Alismataceae; genus Alisma; species Alisma plantago-aquatica. The sequence goes on along the minus strand of OY856411.1, from coordinate 926,005,696 downwards.
AAACATAATGATGTATCATAAATAAAGAATTACATCTTGATGGATCATGATGTGATTATCATCTAATCTCCTCATGGATATATATGTACACTTAAACAATGCACCATCTAATATGGTTTAAAAGACATCATATGTAATATTATATGGGAATGTCTTGATATGTCTTAAGGATTGAAATCTATATAAAGGAGGTAGTTTTTTTGAAACATTTTATCCACATATCATATTTGTTTAATACTAATTTAATACTATTCTGACAATAGAATGTTTGTTTCTAGGATAACTGAGTTCCAAAAATCCCTGGGAGTAAAAGTAGAAAGCAAAAGGCTCGAGATCAATAAGAAGGTAAAATGAGAACAATTGGGAATCACAAATTGTTGTGGAATCTCAAGTTCCTCATGTAATAGAGAACCTCATAAGTTTTAGTAGAGCACATGTGAGATTGAAAGATTGTGAATCCAACAACTCAGATAGGTTTGTCATAAGATGATGAGCCAACAAATCAACTACAAACTTTTGAGGACCAGAATTTGAGAAGAGGCTTAAATCCATTGAGGAATCCATGTAGACCAACAAGGTATGACCTTACTAGTACCACCTAAAATGGTAAAACCCATAGGGTGCAGTTGGGTTTTCATTGCAAATGCCAATATGGATAACCTAAAAGGATAGACTGGTTGCAAAGGTTTTCAAATCAGTTCAAATTATTGAACATGAAGCAATTCCTTTACCAACTGTCATGCTTGTTTTTGCATCTTGTATAGACTATGAGAGTTGGCATATGAAGATTAAAACTTGATTACTTTAAAGGAATATATGAGAGAATTTGTATGTGACATAGTCTAAAGGTTTTACAACTTCATGAATGCAAATAAATTCTATAACCTATAATGTTCAATCTTAAGATTGAAATAAGCATCTCAGAGATGGGATCTTTTGACTTGACAAAATAGTCAAAGAGTTTGACTTGAATCAATCTAAATGATGAAATATGTGATTACAAAAGATTTAGTGGAAGCATATATGAATATTTCACTTGTTTATGGGGAATAACATCTCAACACTGTTAGTATTGAGAAATGGCATGGAAAATGCCTTTACTAATGAAGGATTAGGTGAAACATCCTATGTGATAGGGATCAAGATCTATAGAGATAGTTCTTGAAATTTTCATAACCTAAGTATGAGTAATAGCAAGATGTTGAAAGAGTTTAGCATGAAGGATTCAATGAGATAAAATCTGACCATGATTCATGGGATTAGTCTCTCAAGAAAATTATATTTTGATTCTTATGAAGAATGGAAATACATGAGTAAGATGCCAATTGCACTAGTAATTGGATCTATCATGGATACTATATAAAATGTACTCATCCCATAGTCTTGTATGTAATGGACATGACAAGACGATATTAGATTCCAATAAGGGTCATTAGAATGTCATTAAAGATATCCATTACAGCTTGAGAAATACTAAAGGATTAGTTTCTAGATTATAGAAACAAGGAAGAGTTGGGTGTAATGGGTTACACTGATGCAAGCTTCTGAAATGACAAAAAGTGATCGCAACATAAGATGTGTTTAATCTTAGAAAGAGTTGTAAGTTGGAAGAGTTCTGAACTACATACCATTAATTCAATTCTACAATAGAAGTCGATTATCCTAGGGTTGTGAACATCGGAGTGGATACTTTATGGATCTAGATGTTCATATGGATGAACTCAAAGATGTTCCAACTGTAAGGACTCTGACCTCTGTTTTGGGCTTATCCTGTTTACTTTGCCTAAACCCTGGTGTTTAGTTACTTGCTGATCACCTTTAGTGGTGATTAGGGTTTGGTTGTGCTTTGTTGAGTGTTGGAGGTACAAACTGTAAATAACCCAAGTCTAGGGTTGATGAGAAAGTTTGTCACCTTGAGAGGAGTTTCTCTCTCTCCTTGCTTCCTCTAAAGTTGAGAGGAAGGGTTGGGCTCATTGTTTGAGTTGCCTTGGGCTTGGTTGAGCCTTGTTTGGGCCTTGCTTTGCCTTGTTGGACCTTGTGTCGGGCAAGAGAGCCTTGTGTCGCCTAGAGGGTTGTTTCGCCCTGAGGGTTGTGTCACCCAGAGGAGTGTGTCATCCAAGAGGGTGTATCGCCCATGTGACCTAGCTTTTGTTGTGTCAACATACCTTGGACAAGTGGCTATCCTTTGTAGATGGGTGGCATGGTATGTGCATGTGGCTTGCAAGGTGGCAAGACATTGGACATGTGTCCCTAAGAGGGGTGACACCTTTCCTTGTTTCCCCCTTCATTCTTTTCTATATACCCTTTCACTTCCTTAGGATCCCTTTTAGCTCTTTGTTGCTCCTCTCTTCCTTGGAGCACGATACACCTCTCCCTTGCAACCTTGGTGGCCGATACCCTTGGAGGAGCTAGGGTTGGTGGTCGATCCCTTTGAAGGAGTTCTCTTCTTCTTCCTCTAGCTTGGTGGCTGATCTATAGTTGAGCCTTGCTTCCTTGGTAAGTATCTCCTCTCTCTCCTTAGCATCTCTTTCTCCTTCCTTCTTGCTATTCGACCATGGTGGTTATGATCTTTGTCTCTTTTCCTTGAGGTAGACGAAGGTGGTGTGCTTTGGAGCTAGAAGCTTGGAGCCTTGGAGCTTGAGGAGCTTTCTTAAGGTGGGTTACATTATTTCTAACCCTAAACTATACTACCTTATTTTATGTTACATGTACCTATATGATCTTGATTGGTCATGCATGTTTCTAGATATGTCTCTTGTTCTAGTGTGTACCTTTAATCTTGTGGATATATAGATCTTGTTTTTATGGTTGATGTTGTGAACCCTTGGACCTAGTTGGTCGAACCCATAGATTAGGGTTTCCTTTGGGGCAATACCCCTTTCTCTCCTTGGTTTTGAGAAGTGAGTTTGAGCCCTAGTGATATAGGAAATACCCCTATCTCTTGGTTTTGAGAGGTGAGCCTATACTCTAGTTGCTTGGGCAATACCCTCCTCTCACCATGGATTTGAGAGGTGAGCCTTTGGATGAGTGGTGACCTAAGTTGGAGATGATCCATCTTGTTGCCTGATTTGTGATGGAGGTTTTGCAAAACCACTCTCTTGGTTGTTGAGAGGTGAGCCAACTATCTTGATCAATTAGGGTTTGTTGTTAAAGAGTTTGAGGTTGAAGATGACCATCTTGGTGAGGTTCTTGTTCCCTTGCATGATATACCCTTTTGTGGGTTTTAGCTTGGCTGATATGTTCAGTTGAGCCATGTTGGCTTTATGCCCGATATGACCCCTTTCACCTTGTTAGTACCCTTGGGCGTTATGCTATGGCCGAGATGTTTTCCTTGCTTTAG